>JAUPMG010264226.1:0-20132 GCA_031762675.1 Pachysandra terminalis
TCAATAATTAATTAAATAAAAGCAATAATTAAAAATAACTTAGGGATTTATTCTATTAAGGGTATTGGGTTATTACAATATGGCCTTGATTTCTTCTTCTTCTGGATTCAACGAAAACCCCTCTCAAAGCCTTGCATCAACCCAAGCCGAAACAATCCTCCAAACCCAGCACAAAACCCTTGTTTCCCCTTCTTCTCAAACCCCAATCTATAACCCCTGCAAAAAGCATCAAACCCCCATTAAAATCCATCCGAATTATCCCATATTCGATATACGATTTACGATCTAATATCCGAATAAAAATGATCTGATCCAATCTGACATATAATCGGATCGAACTCGGATGTATATGAATTCGATCCGATCTGATTATATATATATGAAAACATGTAGGGGGAAGGACTTGAGCCTTCCACCTTCTGCAAGGAATACCAGTGCTTAACCACCCCGCCAATTCCCTGATGATGTATATATATATATATATATATATATTTACACATAATATATATAACCTAAAGGCTAAAACCTTAAAAAATATCATTTTTTATTATCTCCAAACCATTTTTAATGTTACTAATAATTAATTATTTAAAAACCAAAAGATAAAAAAGAAACATAATATATAATTATTTATGAATTCTAGTCACACTAAAAGAATCCCAACTTAAAATGGCACTTATAGACTTATAGTTATAACAAGCTAACAACAATAGAAAATTTATTAAAATGTTTGGGGTGAAATTATCTCAACAATAATTCTATAACTCTTTAAAAATTTAAAACTCTTCTATTTGTCAAGAAAAAATATCAAATTCAAATATTATAATTATTTAGATAAATAATAATTATATTTAGTTAATTAAAATAATAAATTTAATTACTAAAGCATTATAAATATATTCATAAATCCTATAAAAATATTTAAAAGGAGTTAACTTATAACAAAATATAGAAATTTTATTAAAATTAAGAAATAATAAAGAAGAGGTTGGTTCCATATGCAAACTTCAGCCCATCTCGAACTCAACTTCGAGCTCAAAACTGAGCCTGACCTAAACCCAAACTAATATGTTGTGGAATATGCCTTAAGCGTTTTTTTCTCTTTTTTTTTTGTGAGGACTAGTACACATCTGGTGTACAATCTAAATTGAGGATGAAATTGTGTAAATTTCATAAATTCTGCATGTGGAATGGTGAAATGCAGGATATCCATATTGGTACCAATAGATTGCCACCAAAGAAAAATCCTATTTGGATAAACAATTTTAAGAGACTGGGGACACGTTTTAATAAACCATGTGTACTTTGGAGTATACACGTTTTAATAAACCATGTGTATTTTCGAGTAGGATTTTGCTAATAAAAGGTATTAGACCAGACTGAGATATAATCCCAGTAATTGAATGAAACCTTATTGAGTGCTAACCTTTTTGTAGCATTAGGGACAGCTAATTTTTCTCTCAATGCATTTCTTATAAGCAATGGTAGAATTGGTGTTCTTGGTTTTATTGTGACTAATTTAACAACTACCATTTTCAATAAAGATGGACTTGTAAGCTTCCCTGGTTCTACCAGCAGAACCAACAAAATTGGTATCCATTAAATAGCGAAACAATAATTCACAGGGTTCATTAGCTCATTGGTCATCTCCTTTATTGAGATATAGAATTATTCGAGAAATATTATCTTTATTAAGGTTAATACCACCTGACAAACCATCAGATTTGCCTATAGGAAAACCTCAAAACTTACAAGTTACAATCTTAGTAAATGCTAAAGGAGTAACTCAATATCCATAGATAAAAAACCTAAAAAAATTGAAAACACCCAAACTAGCATTTATAACAATAATAACAAATTTATTAAATTTTTTTAACGAAACTAGCTTAATAATAATTCTAAAAATTCATAATAATTTAAAACTATTATAAATGACTAATTTTCAACAAAATTATATATCAAATTTAAATTTAATAATTATTTGGATACATATTAAAATATGTATTGAATTTTATAATTATTTTTAATTAATTAATTGATTTAAAACTCTTCTAATCCCTAATAATTTTCCTCTCAAATTTTTTTTTTTTTTTTTGACTTTCTTAGATTTTTTTTCGCCCAAAAGGCGAAAGACGAGACAAAAAGACTTGAACTCAGGGATCAATTTAGCACTCGGTTTTGGAGTTTTTTTCTCACTTCTTGTTTTCTCTCAAAAACAGAAGATTTTGGAGAAAAGCCCTATTCTTTGTCCAGTGACTATCCCTCTCTTTCTCTTCTCTCCCTCTCATTTTATCTAGCGCCGCAATCCGACGACGCCTCCATTCTCGCGGCAATCGTATTCCGGCGAGCACCTAATCCGATAAGTCTCTATTCTTACTCCTCTTTATTTATTTTTCTTCTTCCTTTCCAGAAATCCAGCACCGTCGAGTCGTCGACCCTATTCTCCCTTCTCCCTTCTCCCCTTCACCTCACATGTCTCCGTTCTCTCCAGAAATCCAGCACGTTAGATTAATTTCATTATTTCCATTTTTTTTTTTATCTCGAACATTTCCATTTGTTGATAATGTAATTTTTATCTACCGGACATTACAAATACAAAAGTGGCTCCAACTCATCTAAGTAGGCTCGGGCTTCCGGCTTCCTCTTAATTTCTCTGTGTTTTAATATTGAGATCTTAAATTCCCCTTATCGAGATTGAAAATTTGCAAAGCAGGTGAGGGTTCAGAAGTTGCAACTCTTAGTTTGCTTGCTTTATCTATATGATCTTTGATATACACTGTACAGGTTTCGAATCGGATCGGATTTGGATATTCGAATCCTAATCGAATTCGAATTCGATCTATTTTATGAACCGCCCAATTTCGGATCGGATTCGGATTTCACTATCAGACTCGGATATGTTGCATCCGAATCCGACCCGTTGACAGGCCTACCCTCTGCGAAACCGACACCCATATATCGCTACCCCATTGGAACGTTGTGTTTTCTTCAGCTTCCAATCAATCCTTAAAACGAATAATCAGAATTCCTCCCTTCCATACATTATTCACCAATCGGCTCCAAGATCAAACCTCAAACGAGCTCAAGATTGGAGAGTCTGAGATGAGGCTGCAACAACAATCGCAGGTACTGATTTTTTATTTTCTTCCTTCTTTCATTTGTGGATGACTAGATGAACCCAACACACGAGTTTTGCCTTTTTTTGGAGTGGATATTTTCTGTAAACTGATATCTTGATTCTAATTCATGCGACAAGAGCAATATGCATTGCATTATTTATTTATTTGTTTATTTTTTCTTTTCGCATCTTCATTAATGTCAAACACGGAACCTGCAGAAAACCCTTATATTCCCTTGTTGATCGGTCATTGATCTCTTCTATGAATGAATGCTCTTAAAAACTGTAAGATATCACAAGGGTCGTGAGCCTAGTTTTTCTTGATTACAGTGGCATGATTCTTTTGTCTTACCTCCTATGTTTATTAATCTTTTGATATGTAGAGATTTTCACTTGAAAATTTGTTACTTACATCTTATAATTGGGAATGAGTTATCTTATATATGTCAGATTTCAATCTCTATATTGAAGTTAAGCAACTCTAAAAATGCTAAAGATGGGACCATTTGTTCACTTACGAGAAACCATCTTAAGCATAGGCTGAAGACTGCTAATGAACTTTCTAAATCCATAATGGTCAACTACAGAGAGAGAGAGAGAGAGAGAGAGAGAGAGAGAGAGAAGGTATTCATGTAATATGATATTATTGGCAAGCTCTTTACTTGAGAATTCTTGATCAAAAGTGAAGTTGCCAAAGCTCACAGTCCCATATTTTTTAATATTGGTAGCTGTCAAGATTTTAATGTGGAACAATTCAGCAAATCCAATTCAATTAATTATATGTTTATACCCATTCTTGCTAGCTCGGTCATACTCATGGATTCTCTAGCAAACTCAATTATTTGGGTCATTTTTAGATTATGATTTTATTAGTATCTGTTAGAGTTTGACTAGGAAAATAGTTAGGATTACGATTATATAGAAATTTTGTGTAAAAATTTAAATATGACAATATTTCATGTTTTATATGTTATTTTGGATGTATTTTAGTGTTGTTAGGTCTCTTCAAGTATATTTATTAGATTATGACTCTTTTTTATGTGATTAGGGTTTAGTAATAAGTCTTTATAAAAGGTCTATTATTGGTGTAAAGAAAGATGACGAAAATTTATTTGGTACTGGTGAGATTCTTTTACCAACCCTTGCTTCAGATTGGTGAGTTTTTGATCTGTTCAAGGTCCTAGCAATGAGATTCTGTCAGATTGTCCTTCTCTTACTTTTATTCTTTTTATTTTATTTATTATTCAAACCTATACCCGAAGAGCAACCTGCTGTCCTACATCAATTTTGGTATCAGAGCAAGTTCGCATCCTTGGATTGAAGTGTTCGTGTGTGCGTGATTCAAAGATCAAAGCGGTAGTGAAGAAAATCTGATTTTTGAAGCAACTGTTCAAAGCTGATTAATCTGGATACAAGAACAGATCAAAGCGGTAGTGAAGAAAATCTGATTTCTGAAGAAGCTGTTCAAAGCTGATGAATCTGGACAAAAGAACAATTTTGGTATGGAATCACTTCTATTGTATATGGATCCTAATAATGGTCAACTTCTACAGCAGATCTATGCTCAATTAGTCACCTTGTCTACCCAACTTTCTGCCCTGACTTGGAGAATGGCTAATTTAGAAGCAAAGCAAACAGCAATGATGATGACACGAGGTTAATATTGAAGATTCAAAATCAATAGGCGTTTCCGATGAGCAGAAATTCTAGTTGAAGTTCAATTCTTGATTAATTCAATTGAGTATCAAGATGAGCCCATATTGATGACTATTGTTCCTACAGATGAAGATTTGGTCTATTACGACTTTATTGGAATTGATAAAGTCAATACAATTTGTTTTAGGGACATGTTTTATCTTATTATATATTCGAAGGTCTAGATGATTAAATTTCGAGTTTCAATGCTAACAATGAAGAGATTCAAGAAAAAACAAAATAAGGCGAAATATTCCAAGTATCTCATTCAATGGGTTGGAAGGCTACAATATCGTTGTAAAACTCGAGGACGAGTTCTCTCCAACCAGGGGAGAATAATGTGGAATAGTTTAGCAGACCCATTTCAATTAATTATATGTTTATGCCCATTCTTTCTAGTTGGGTCAAACCCATGGATTCTCTAGCAAACCCAATTATTTGGGTCCTTTTTAGATTAAGGTTTTAATATTTTTTTTGATCAATAACGAATTTTATTAAGAAAAGAAGGGAATGAAAGTACAAAGAAGACACAAAGAAAAGAAAAGGAACAAAAAGATACAAAGAAAAGTACAAAAAAACAAGGACATGCCCCAAGAAAGTCTACAGGTAGGCCACTGTCTCCCAATTTCTCATCATATCTGTCCACGATACATCTCTAAACTTTGAAAGATAACAAACCCATGAAACCGTCAGAACCATAATGGAATCAATGATTTCCTCCATCTTCTTGCCTTCTCCTTTGAAAATTCTTCTATTTCTCTCAATCAAAATCCCCCATAGCACTGCATAAAAAAGAGCTCTATACACGATCTTCCCTCGAGTACCAATCCCTTGAAACTACCACTGATAAAATGGATCTCTCATTGTGCAAGGGCCGATCCACATAACACCAATCGAAGAAACAAAGAATCTTCAAACCTGATCAGCAATAATGCACCCCAAGAGCAAATGATTCGCAGATTCCCCATGGGCCATGCACATAGGGTAGACCTGAGGAGATAATGCCATATACGGCCTCCTCTTTTGAAGGATATCAGTAGTATTAATACGATAATGCAGGGCAATCCAGACAAAAGCTTTAACTTTAGGAGGGACCTTAGCTCCCCAAAACAAAAAATGGGAGAAAGGAGGAGGAGACGAATGGCCAATAGCCATCAGAGACCTACAAAAATATTTGGTAGAAAACTTCCCATTAGACTCAAGACACCACACCGAATCCTTAGAATTTTCAGAGAGGACAACATTCCTAAGAAACTTAAACATCGAGGTTAGCTCATCAAAAGCCGCCCCTATTGGTTCTCTACCAAGTGGAAAGTTCCAAGAAAGCCAGAAGTAGACCAACTAATAGTATCAGAGATAAAAGAGTTCTTATGAGTACAAATAGAGAAAATGCTAGGAAAACGAGAGGCTAGAGGAGAATCCCCATACCAGAGGTTAATTCAAAAGCGATAGAATTACTCGGACCAACTGAGAATCTCACATCTCTACTGAAGGAAAGGAACAAATTAGAGATGGAACGCCACGGGCTCGCCAAACTGATTTTAGTTACATGATTGATATCCCACCCATTATTGTGCACGCCGTACTTGCTAGCAATGATGGACCTCCAGAAGGCCTCTTTTTTAACACTGAATCTCCATAGCCACTTTCCCAGCAGAGCACAGTTCTTGATTTTATTATTATTTGTTAGAGTTTGACTAGGATAGTAGTTAGGATTAGGATTATTTAGAAATTTCGTGTTAAAAATTAAATAGTGTAATATCTCATGTTTTAGATGTTATTTTGGATGTATTTTAGTGTTTTTAGGTCTCTTGAAGTAAATTTATTAGATTATGACTCGTTTTCTGTGATTACGGTTTAGTAAGAAGTCTTTATAAAAGGTCTATTATTGTTGTAAAGAAAAATGACTAAAATTGAATAGAATTTTTATGTGTTTTGATGTGTGATTCCTCTTATTTATTTGGAACTAGTGAGATTCCTTTACCAACCCTTGCTTCAGATTGGTGGGATTCTGATCAGTCCAAGATCCTAGCAATAAGCTTATGTTAGATTGCCTTTCTCTTCCCTTTATTCTTTTTATTTTATTTATTATTCAAGCCTATTTCTGAAGAGCAACCTCCTGTCTTGAGAGGTTCCCTAGTGAAGGGGCTTTTGAGGAGGAAGTTTATGAACCTGAGAGGTTCCCTAGTGATGAGGAGGTGGAGGAAGATGGATGTCGACTAGCTTATGTTTGGCCGACCCATTTGTTAGTGGATCAGAGCCTCTTTGAGACTCATCGCATAGCAGTTGTGAGATGTGCTCTTGCTCTGATGAAGGAAACTGACGATTGGCGTGGGAATTCTATCTTCCATATTTATGCAATGTGCGGAGATAAGAGTTGTAAGGCCATCATAGATAGTGGGAGTTGAACCAATATTGTTTCCTCCAGTACAGTCTTCCGTCTAGGCCTGGCGCCAATAGCCCACCCTTAAGCTTACAGGGTTGCGTGGGTTGATACATCTTTGATTTCAGTGTCTCAGAGATGCCTTGTACCGATCAAGTTCTCTTCTTATAAAGACTCCGTGGTATGATGTGGCGCCGATGGATGTGAACTGCATTATTTTGGGTAGACTATGGTTGTACAATCGCGATGTCACCATTTATGGCCGATTGAACACCTGCGTTTTTAATCATGAGGGTAAAGGAATCAAGCTGAACCCTCATCCTTTAAGTCTACCACCCCTATAAAGGTAGATGCTAAGAAGAGTGAGAACAAGAAAGAAAATCAAACCAAAGCTCTTCATATCATCAGTGCCAAAGAGTTCGAAAGGGAAGCAAAATAGGTAGTCGTTGTCTACGCTCATCCAGAACCTGAAATTGAGCTACCAAAAGAAGTAGTTCTAGTGATGCAAGAGTTTCCAGATGTCTTCCCTGAAGATTTGCCTGATGAACTCCCTCCAATGTGTGACATCCAACACACAATTGATCGTCCTAGGAGCGACTTTGCCAAAGCTTCCACATTATAGGATGAAGAGGCAAGTGGATGGCCTCATACGGAAGTGGTTCATCAGAGAGAGCCTCGATCCCTGTGCCGTGCCTGTGCTCCTGACACCGAAAAAGGATGGGTCATGGAGAATGTGTGTGGACAGCAGAGCAATAACTAAGATCACGCTAAAATATCGGTTTCCCATATCGAGACTTGACGATATGCTGGATACGATGTCTTGAGCCACCATATTTTCTAAGATTGATTAGAAGAGCGGCTACCATTAAATCCGCATTCGTCTAGGTGACTAGTGGAAGACTGCCTTTAAGACCAAGTATGGTCTATATGAGTGGTTGGTCATGCCTTTTTGGGTTAACAAATGCACCCAATACATTTATGCGAATAATGACCCAAGTGGTGAGACCTTTTATGGGCAAGTTCCTGGTAGTGTATTTCGATGACATCTTGATTTACAACAAAACCAAGGAACAACACCTCACATATCTAAGGCAAGTACATGGAATCCTAAGACAAGAGAAGCTTTATGCAAGCCTGAAGAAGTATTCCTTTATGAAAGAACAAGTTATCTTCTTAGGGTTTGTTGTATCTTCAGAGGGAGTGTTTGCGAACCTCGAAAAGGTCAAAGCTATTGTGCAATGGCCTGAACCAAAGAACATACACGATGTTCATAGCTTTCATGGTATGGCTACATTCTATCGACGATTCATTAGGGGATTTAGTTCCATTATTGCCCCGGTTACTGATTGCATAAAAAAGGGGAATTCAATTGGACTAATGCTGTATCAAAGACTTTTCAAGAGATTAAAGCGAGGATAATGGAAGCACTTGTGATGCGCCTCCCGGACTTCTTAAGAGTCTTCGAGGTTGCCCGTGATGCATCTAGAGTTGGCATTGGCGGAGTTTTAAGCCAAAACGATCACCCCATTGCATATTTCAGTGAGAAATTGAATGATGCAAGAAAAAAGTACATTACTTATGACAAGGAATTATATGCGGTAGTGCAAGTATTAAAATATTGGAGGCATTATCTTTTATCGTAGGAATTTGTCTTGTTTTTTGATCATGAGGCTTTAAAGCATCTCAATTCCCAGTAAAAGCTAAATCGACGACATGCCAGTGGGTTGAAAATCTTCAAAAGTATACATTTGTTCTTAAACATAGATCAGTAATTGAGAACAAGCCAGCATACGCTTTAAGCAGATGACTCACTTTATTGTATTCTATGAGTGTAGAAGTGGTTGCTTGCGATCAGATAAATGAAGAGTACTCATGTCCTGATTTTGGGGAATTGTACAATGCTGTCCTTCAAAGTCCAAATCATGGTGAACAGTGGGTTTGTATTATAGGATGGCTTTCTGTTCTGAGGCAACAAACTCTATATTCCTTGTACGCCACACCTCCTAGGGACTTTCTTGTAAGGGAACTCCATGCTGGTGGAGTTGTAGGACATTTTGGTTAAGACAAGACCATTGCCCTTGTGGAAGATGGATTCTATTCTATTGGGCTAGTCTCAAGCCAAACGTAGCAAACATTATCGGGCAATGCATAACTTGTCAACTGGCAAAGCACGGAAAGCAAAACACGGGCCACTACACCCCATTCCCAGTGCCATATGCTCCGTGGCAAGACATTTCCATGAATTTCGTGCTTGGGCATCCCAAGACTAGCAGGCAGCACCATTCCATCTTTGTTGTAGTGGATTGTTTTTAAAAAATGGCTCACTTTATCCCTTGCTTCAGACATTCCGATGTCGTGAAAGTGGCAAGGATATTCTTTGAGGGGTTTGTTCATCTTCATGGGTTACCAAAGTCCATAGTGTCTGATATGGATGTGTGTTTCATGAGCTACTTTAGGAACACACTGTGGCATATGATGGATGCTAGACTTCAATTTTCCATTGCATACCACTCGTAGATCAATGGTCTAGGAAATCTTCTTCGATGTTTAGTGGAAGAAAATGTCAAATCATGGGACTTGATCTTAGATACAATAGAACTTGCATTCAATAGTTCAGTCAATAAGATCACAGGCATGAGTCCATTTGAAGTTGTGCATGGTTACAAGTCTAGGTTACCATCTCATCCCTATGTCTGTCACATCTAGGCCTTCAGAATTTGGCACGTCACATTCATGATTTGTATAAAGAGATCAGACAAAGAATAACAACAAATAATGAAAAATATAAACTGGCAGCTGATTCTCATCGTAGGTCTAGAGATTTTCTAGTTGGGGATTATGTGATGATACACTTAAGGCCTGAGTGTTTTCCATAAGGAACCGCTAAGAAGCTACAATTTCTTAGTGCAGGTCCATTCAAGATCTTGCTGCGAGCTGGCCCTAATGCGTATGTGTTAGAACTTCCTGCTGATATGGGAATTAGTTCAACATTCAACGTGGAAGATCTTTTGCCTTTTCAAGACATTGCAACACCACCTCTGAAACCTTTTCACCTCACTTTCCCATCTACCAATTCATCATTGCAACCTACTGTTCAATTCCTACATCCAATACCTCCTTCACCCATCCTACTGAGGAGGAATGAAGAGATTGAAAGTGTCTTGGATCACCAAGTGGTTTCCACCTGACATGGAGGTTATCAGAAGTATCTCGTCAAGTGGACGTATCGTCCTACTTCAGACAGTACATGGATCACCGAGACCGAGTTTCAGTGTTTATATCCTGATTTGCTTGATCAGTTTCATCAGGTTTTCTTGTTAGAGTAGAGTTCTTCCCACCCCGGGAGAATTGATGGGGACATCACTACTTCAGCTGATTTTAGGGTCTACTAGAGGCATAGGAGGAGAGACTTTCAGCCTTCTTTATGGTTGAATTAGGTGGCACATCGAGGTGAAGACCCCATGAGCACACACTTCTAGAAAACTCCACATTGGAGAGGTGCTATGGGTTGCTTTGGAGCAGCCTGTTTTGTTATTTTAGTCTTTCTTTTAGTTCATAGTCCTTTTTAATTAATTTATTTATTGTTTAGTCCTTTAGAGCTGTTTTAAGGGTACTTTAGTAATTTTTTGATGTTAGTAGATGTTAGAATAGGAAATTACAACGAGCCACTTAAGTGGGGGCCATTTATGCATTTTTACATTATTATGTTGATTAGGGTTGTGCGTCACTTCCCATATAGGGGATGCTGATGTTTTTTTTCAAGAAAAGAGCATCATACGATTGAATGAAAAATTGCTATTTTCTGGTCTCTTAAGCTTGGAGACCTTGGTCCCTGTGACTGGAGGGTGTGAAGCCCCTAGGAGTGATTCCTAGATCACTTCTTCCTTTCCTCTCTTTGGTAAGCCACTTTGATTGATTTTTTTTTCAGACCTAACAGTTGTTTTCTCCTCTTGGTTAAAGAGAATCAGATCTAAGGTTAGCTACCGGTCTTCTCTCAAAACCCATCATCCTATTTTCTTATTTTAGTCCGTTCCCACCTATTATAATCGTCTTATTGCAGTAGTTCTTTTATTTAGATTTTTCGTCTACTTCTAGACTGTTTTCCTGTTGTTGCTGAAGTTTCCAGCAACAATAAAATCCTTGTGAACCCCATAAATTGTTGATTTGACAGTGTTTTTGAACCTGAATTTTATCTGCAGCTCTAGGAAAGGTATTTGATCTTCTAATTGAGTCTTGAATGAATCCTATGCTAGTTAAGAAGTCCTTTTAGGTCCGCTATTCTAGAAATTGAACGACTTCTAGCACTTCTTGATTGTAGTTTATCTTAGGAATCAGTTTTTTTTTTTAAATGCTTGATTAGAAGATTTTGGCAACTTATTGTGCGAATAACATGTTGTATTTATTTGAATTATTTATTATTAGTCTGTAATCTGATCTCTAAGTACCACATTACATGGTTTTCATGCATGTTGCATCAAATTTGTTGGTGTATGTTCACATTTTTACGTTTAATGCACCTTGTCAAATGGTTTTTGAGATGAGTAGTGCCGTTCTTACTAGCAGCTCTAAGTGAATACCCATAATGATTACAAGTTGCCATATCTTGTCCATCTATCTTTCTTTTCTTGAACTCACTCCAGACAACAGATGTTAATCTCCTTTTCTTAGAAGGTGATGATGGGTTAGAAGTTAGAGCTGAACTTGGAGCTCGTGTTGGAGTGGAAACTGAAGTAGGGGTATGTCACGCCCTGAAACCCGTGTGCAAATCCCTATGCGGGCGGCACGGATCTTGAAGTGAAACCTTCGGGTTCCAACCGTGGAACGCGAATTTCCATCAAACACAAGTAATAAAAGTAACTAAGGATACTTTCATTCAAACTGAGTGTGGCAGCTAAACATCTTAAAAAGAAATAAATAAATCCAGTCAATGACTTCAGGTGAGTCATGACCCTCAAAATCCTCAACATGAACAAACTAATCACAAAATTGTGTTCATTACATTCATCTCTCAAAAGAGTATAATGTCTAGAAACTGAAAGAAACATGTAACTGCAGCATATCAGGGTCCTCTTTCTCAACCTCCTTGTTCTGCAACATGAGAAGTTGCGTGAGCTTAGAATGCCCAGTAAGTAACCAAAACTGTCATCCATCCTCATATGACACCATTATTCCAAGTAAAGATCAGCGATAGGGAAATACGATAAAGATGTACACGATATGTATTGATTCATAAATGAAATGTAAATGACATGAAGTGAATCATTCAGATGCTCTAAATGTATGCTCAATCATAGGAATGCCATAAATTGTGAGATGCAATGAGATGTACTAAGCGAATATAATTCATTAAGTAACCCTCAAGTGTAGCTTCTCAATCAAACCAATTTGGGACATAGGTCACCAGGAACAGCTTGATGCCCCCTCTTCGTTCCGCGCGCTAACCCATGGTACAAAGGCCACCATATGCTAATTTTATGAGTGTACTTACTCAAAGTATAGTCAACTTGTATAGGACCTCGCAAGAATCCTATCCTTATTTAAATGGGACATTTCAACCCACGGGTATAGTCATCCCCCACCAGAAGACCTTGCAAGGATAATTCCGTTTGGAAACCATCATAAATTTCCCTCAATGTTTCAAAACAACAATAGATATTTCATGTTATATACACCAACTCACTTGGATCACAACCCCAACATATGGTCAAGTCAATCTATTCATTAGTGGATGCAGTGTTCTATGGAACATCAAAGTTGATTCCCCGCAGGTAGGCTAGAGCCTTTAGATCATCCTTTGATTCTAAAGATTGTGCGTCAATCATATTCCATCAATCCCCAAACAAAACCAACCAACCAAAAACCAACTCAAATTCACCAAGATCCAACTCAGTGACACCATCGGCAAAGTCACCGGTGTACCGGTGCTTGTTGGTGTTCACTCCAAGGCAAAATTATGTCCCTGTCGGCAGCTTCACCGGTGTACGGCCTGCCGATGAAGACCTTCTCTACGCTTTTGCTCCCTGTCGGCAGCTTCACCGGTGTACCGATGCCTGCCGACAGGCTACGAAATTGGGAATTTTTGGGTTCCGAAACTTCCCTTATGAATACCCAATCCAATCCCAAGCATTTCTATTAATCAATAGGCATCATATTCAACAGGATTGCACTACGTAAATCATGCTAAACATCATTTTAGCATAACAAAACAAAATCATCATGAATTCAAATAGGTTTTTCAATAAGAATCTAAAGTAAAATCATAGCACTGTAAAAGAACTATACAGAAATGGATCTACTTACCTCAACTTGTGCTTAGTGCTTAGAAACTTGGATTGTTCTTCTTCTTCTCCTCTTCCTTTCTTCCTTCCTTCCTTCTTCTCTTCTCTTCTTACTGCAAGGGGAAAAACTGTTGGGGCTTAGGATTCTAGATCTGAGCCTCTCCAAACTTCTCTTCTAAACACCTTTCCAATCTCCAAATCAGGCTTGTTGTTATAGGGAATGAATGGGAGTGCGTATGAAAACCTCTCCTCAATCTATTCCCATTACCAACCCACAATCCCACGCATGGAGGGATGCGTTGCAGATTCAAAATAAGTTCCAGTAATTGCCCATAATACCCCATATGCATATTAATTACACAAAGACCCCTAAATCATGTTATTACACTTAAGGACAACCCTTATAATTCTAATTACTTAATAAACATTATTTTAGTGGATTTAGGTCATTACAACCTACCTCCCTTAAAAGAATTTCGTCCCCGAAATTACATACCTCAATCTACGAAAAGCTGTGGATAGCGTTCCTGGATCTCCAATTCTAACTCCCACGAGGCTTCGGACTCTCTTGGTTCTCAAGACTTGCTCCTTCCAATCCAAAATCTGCATCGGTCGCTCCACATATGACACATCCTCTCGAAGTTGCAACTGGCTCCAATCTAACATATGAGATAGGCCAGACTCAACTTCCGCAACAATGACACATGGAATACATCGTGTATTGCTGAAAGCTGCGGAGGTAAGGCAACTCGATAAGCCACATGCCCAATGCGTTCCAACACCTTGAAGGGTCCGACATAACGTGGAGCAAGCTTCCCTTTCCGGCCAAAGCGCATCACACCCTTCATAAGAGACACCTTCAAGAACATGTGATCGCCAACCGTGAACTCTAAGTCTCTCCTCCTTTGGTCTGTGTAACTCTTTTGCTTGCTCTGTGCCGACTTCAGTCTCTCGCGAATTAGCTTCACCTTAGTTGTGGTCTTTTGGACTAGTTCTGGTCCAAGGATAATGCTCTCTTTGACTTCTGCCCAACACACTGGCAAACGACAATGTCTACCATACAACTCCTCAAACAGAGCCATGCTAATGCTCGAGTGATAGCTGTTGTTATAAGAAAACTCTACTAGAGGCAGATGCTCTCTCCAACTACCACCAAAGTCCATAACACATGCTCGTAACATGTCCTCTAGCACCTGGTTCACTCTCTCAGTCTGATCGTTTGTCTGAGGATGATAAGCCGTACTTAAGTCCAACTGTGTACCCAAGGCTTTTTGTAATCCATCCCATAATCTAGATGTGAAAGAGAACCGCGGTCCAAGACAATATTGACTGGTACACCATGCAGTCGCACAATCTCCCTAACATACAATCTGGCGATCTCCTCTGCTGATGCTGAGACTTTCACTGGCAAGAAAGGAGCTGATTTGGTCAATTAATCCACGATTACCCAAATCGAGTCCAAACTACCTCTAGTCTTAGGCAAACCGACTACACAGTCCATAGTGATGTGCTCCCACCTCCAATCGGCTATAGGCAAAGGCTGCAATAATCCCGCTGATCTCATATGCTCGGCCTTTATCTGCTGGCACGTGAGATTGTGCTACGAACTGTGCAATCTCCCTCTTCATTCTTGGTCACTAGAAGTTCACACGCAAGTCTCGATACATTTTGGTACTCCCAGGATGAATGGAATACCGTGACCTGTGTGATTCCTCCAGAATCTCCCTCTTGATGTCCTGATAGTCCGGCACACAAAGACGACCTTGATATCTAATTAGTCCATCAGCGTGCATTGCCCACTTTGTCTTCTCATCGTTTGTTGCTAACAATTGAAGATCTTGGTCAGTCCTTTGACTCATGGTTTTAAATTTCGGCGGCATGCCGCTGAAATGTCGCCATTTCCCCTTGGGGAAATGGTGGTATTTCCCCATTTCGCCGAAATTTCAAGGAAATATGGGCGAAATATAGGCAAAATTTAGCCATGCCCCCCTTCCTAAAATATCTAGCGAAATCGAAATTTAAAACCTTGCTTTGACTAACAACAATGTGATGCTCTAAGGAAGGTCTGGCCACTAAACTGAAAAGACAACCACCGCTCTGCTGGTCCACAGATTGTACACCCAGATCTTCTGTGGTCTCCTGAAGACTCCACTCCTGCCGCATCAACTGAGCTAGCACTCCACGCGGTCTATGGCTTAAGGCATCCGCTACAACATTTGCCTTCCCAGGATGATAGTGAAGCGTAGAGATATAGTCATTAATTAGCTCCAACCATCTCCTTTGGCGCATTTTTAGCTCCTTCTGCGTAAAGATGTACTTCAAACTCTTGTGGTCTGAAAACAACATAAACTCCTCTCCATACAGGTAGTGTCTCCATAGCTTCAAAGCAAACACAACTGCAGCCAACTCAAGATCACGAGTGGGGTAGTTACGCTCACGGGTCTTAAGCTGTCGCGATGCGTAAGCCACTACACGTCTATCTTGCATAAGCACTGCACCCAAGCCTTGCAAAGATGCATCCGTGTAGACCTCATCTTCTGGCCACTGACAGGTATCACTAATACAAGTTCTGTAGTCAATCTTTTCTTGAGTTCTTCGAAGGATTCAACTCCTTCCTGGTCAAGCGAGTCAAAGGTACTGCAATAGTGGAGAATCCCTCGATAAATCTCCTATTGTAGCCCACTAGATCAAGGAAGCTTCTGATCTCCGATGCATTCTTCGGTCGCTCCCAACCCGGAACTGCATAAACCTTGGCTGAATCCACAGAGATACCATTCCTGGATACAACATGACCAAGGAATCTAACCTCGTCCCTTCAGAAGTCACACTTCTCAAACTTGGCGTACAACTGGTGATCAAACAATGTCTTTTAACACGATCCTGAGGTGCTCCTCATGCTCCTCCCTAGATCTCGAATAAATCAGAATGTCATCCACGAAGATGACGACAAACTGATCCAAGAAAGGCCCAAATACTCTGTGCATCAGGTCCATAAAGGCTGTCGGCGCATTCGTCAACACGAATGGCATAACTACGAACTCGTAATGCCCATCTTCGATCCGCAATTGATGGTAGCCTGATCTCAAATCTATCTTCGAAAAGAACTGGGCCCCTCTCAGCTGGTCAAACAGATTGTCGATCCTAGGCAGTGGGTACTTGTTCTTCACTATCACCCGATTCAACTATTTATAATCGACACAAAGGCGAAGCGCCCCGTCTTTCTTCACGACCAAGACTGGTGCGCATCACGGAGAAGTACTCGGCCTAATGAAACCAAGTGCACTCAATCCGTCCAACTACTCCTTCAACTCGCGTAACTCAGTTAGAGCTAGGAAAAGTGCTCGGTACTAGCTCAATACTGAAGTCTACCTCCCTCTAGGTGGCAAACCCAGAATCTCTTGGAATATTAGACCATAGTCTCAGACTGTGGGAATATCCTCCAATGATAACTTCTATCCCACATCCGCAGTACAAAGGAAGTCAGTCTAATAGGTGTCCTCCGTTCCAAGGAAAGTCAGACGTCGACCCCCACGAAGATCGAGCACTACCGACTTTTTGAAGCAATTCACCTTGACATGATAGGCAGAGAGCCAATCCATGCCGAGAATCACATCGAAGTCAGCCGTGTCCAGTACTTCTAGGTCAGCCTCCAGGTTTAAGTCACCTACTCTCACCACACATGCATGACATACTCGGTGTAGAGTAGCGATCTCTCCTACTGGATTAACTATACTCAATGGGCTCTCCATACCACTTGGTTGCAACCCCAAAGATAACATGCAGCTACTAGATATGAAAGAATGAGATGCACCAGAATCGAATAACAAATGGGCCGGAGTATGAAATAAATGGATCGCACCTTCAACCACCGCGTTAGATGCACGGTCGTCACGAGGAATCGATATGTCTGTCAAAGCATTGGCCCGGCCAACCTGTACACGTCATGCTGACGAAATTGCTGATCCTGCGATGGTAGTGGCTGGCTCTGTGCATCTCGTGCCACAGGAGCTGCTGCCTGCGTTGGTGGAGTCCTATCTGGTCTAGCATCATGCTGCTGACGTTTATCGGTATTCTGCCTTTGTTAATAAGGCTGATACCGACCCTTGTCATGCTTGGGCTGGTCCCTCTGTGATGAAGCTCGGTCCATATCCCTCTCAACATGTCGCATGCACTCTAGAACCTCAGTGAAGGTCCTAAGTTGCTGCGGTACTACCCTGGATCGTACAACTGGTTGTAGGCCCTCGAACTTAGCGGCTTTGTCCGCTTCATCCACTATCATATGAGGCGCGTACCTCGACATCATCGCGAATCTGGCATCGTACTGAGCAACAGAGTGTGAGCCATGCTCTAATCGTATGAAATCGAAAGCCATTTGCCTCCTATACTGCTAGGAAGGTAGGTGTCCAAGAACCGAGTCCGGAACTGCTCCCACGTCATAACCGCACTTAAGTTTCTCTCCACCATATCCCACCAATGAAGCGCCTCGCCCTTGAGCATAAAAGTAGCTAAGGACATCCTCTGGTTGTCTAGGCAACCCACCGTGTGGAATACACGCTCCACGTCAAGTAACCAGTCTTGTGCCAGGTGTGGCTCACCCAATCCCTCGAATGTAGGCAGAGTCAACTTTTTGAATTTTCCAACCATGCAATCGAAGATCCTACTACTCTCCACTGGTCAGCCACAACCTGACGCTCCATCTGATCCTGCTGTATAGAGGCCATGTCTCCCAATATTTGGTAGACACCTGCTAGCTAAGGGTTAGTGTCAGCCCGAGCTTCTGAGGATGATCCCTCACCAGTAGTAGCTCTTCTCCTTCCGGCCATCTACAAACCCAAGGTAAACATTAACTCTACTAATCTACTTCATATCCTAATAATCATACAAGTATGGCACAACACACAATTCCTAGCTTGCATTTCTATGTTCCTCCATCCTATCTTCAGATTTCTACGTGATGCCTAGGTTCACTAGTCTTCTAGTAACCTTACTCTGAGTATAACCTTGTGCTATGATACCAATCTGTCATGCCCCGAAACTAGTGACATGAATCCCTATGCGAGCGGCACGGATCTCGAAGTGAGACCTTCGGGTTCCAAGCGTGGAACGCAGATTTCTATCAAACCCAAGTAATAAAAGTAACTAAGGATACTTTCATTCAAATTGAGTGCGGAAGCTAAACATCTCAAATAGAAATAAATAAATCCAGTCAATGACTTCAGGTGAGTCATGACCCTCAAAATCCTTAACATGAACAGAATAATCACAAAACTGTGTTCATTACATTCATCTCTCAAAAGAGTATAATGTCTAGAAACTGAAAGAAACATGTAACAACAGCATATCAGGGTCCTCTTTCTCAACCTCCTTGTTCTGCAACATGAGAAGTTGCGTGAGCTTAGAATGCCCAGTAAGTAACCAGTACTGTCATCCATCCTCATATAGCACCATTATTCCAAATAAAGATCAGCGATAAGGAAATACGATAAAGATGTACACGATATGTATTGATTCGTGAATGAAATGTAAATGACATGAAGTGAATCATTCAGATGCTCTAAATGTATGCTCAATCATAAGAATGCAATAAATTGTGAGATGCAATGAGATGTACTAAGCGAATATAACTCATTAAGTGACCCTCAAGTGTAGTTGCTCAATCAAACCAATTTGGGACATGGGTTACCAGGAACAGCCGGATGCCCCCTCTTCGTTCCGGGCGCTAACCCATGGTACAAAGGTCACCATATACTGATTTTATGAGTGTACTTACTCAAGGTATAGTCAACTTGTATAGAACCTCGCAAGAATCCTATCCTTATTTAAGTGGGACCTTTCAACCCACGGGTATAGTCATCACCCACCAGTAAACCTCGCAAGGATAATCCATATTTGCTCCTCCCGGGCTCACTTAACAGTCCATATAGGCCTAACATGCATGTATTTATTAAATAAAACTCAAATGATAATCACCAACGGAAACTATCCACGCCCCCATAGACGCGGATAATCCGTTTGGAAGCCATCAAGTTTCCCTCAATGTTTCGAAACAACAATAGATATTCTATGTTATACACACCAACTCACTGGGATCACAACCCTAACATATGGTCAAGTCAATCTATTCATTAGTGGATGTAGTGTTCTGTGGAACATCAAAGTTAATTCCCTGCAGGTAGGCTAGAGTCTTCAGATCATCCTTTGTTCCAAAGATCGTGCCTCGATCATATGGCATCAATCCCCAAACAAAACCAACCAAAAACCAACTCAAATTCACCAAGATCCAACTCAGTGACACCATTCGCAGAGTCACCCGTGTATGCCGGTGGGTCATTCCAAGGCAAAATTAGGTCTCTGTCGGTAGCTTCACCGGTGTACCGGTGCATGCCGACGGGTTACGAAATTGGGAATTTTTGGGTTCCGAAACTTCCTTATGAATACCCAATCCAATCCCAAGCATTTCTATTGATCAATAGGCATCATAATCAACAAGATTATATTACGTAAATCATACTAAACATCATTTTAGCATAACAAAACAAAATCATCATGAATTCAAATAGGTTTTTCAATAAGAATCTAAGTAAACAAGGTGGGCTTTTTAGGAGGCCCGATGGGAGGAGTTGGGCTGAGGCCCGTTCGCGACCTCTGAGTTCACGGG
>JAUPMG010264236.1:0-19844 GCA_031762675.1 Pachysandra terminalis
ACGACATACTAATCGAGTGCCATTGCATAATCCTTGTGAAGCATCAATATTTCTAAGTAACATTATTGGACAATTGACTTTCATGATTAACTCATGAGGTGGCAAACCATTTGGATTTAATCCATTCAAGAAGTCTTATGGTTGAGTTTGTTCTGTATCATCTATAGTTGAATCAAAGCTATAATATGTAAAAGGTAATCCTGGGAAACGATTAATTAATAAATTATTTATTTCATCAACAAAGTCATTTTTTGGGGTTAATATAGCTCGATTTGTTATGTAGTTTGAGTTAGTTGCATTTTTTTCCAAATCAAGAAAAATATTTTCAATTAGTTTTATGCATGATAAGAATTCATCTTCATATGGAATCACCATACAACTTGGAATTCATATTTTATTTGTAATAACATTTTCTTCTGTACCATTTCCAACACGTAATAGAAATTGACTAAATGAGGGGTCAAATTTTGCTCTCATATTTTCAGTTAGTTTAAGTTTTTCAAATTGTGGCCATAATTGTGATGATACTAAACTTGCATTAATTGCCTCTTCTTTCTTTCTTTGTGGAGTAATTGGAAGTACTTGGCGGAAATCGCCTCCAAACATGATGACTTTGTCTCCAAACAATTCTTGACAATCAGTTATATCTTTCAATGTCTCATTCAATGCTTCTATGGCTTGTCTTTTAGCCATTGAAGCCTCATCCTATATGATCAGTTTTGTATCATGAAGTAACCTAGCTAAACCACTTTGTTTGCTAGTATTGCAAGATGGTGTTTCTTCAACATTAATTGGTATTTTAAATCGCGAGTGTGCAGTTCGACTACCAGGTAGTATAGAAGCTGCAACACCATATGTTGCAATAGCAATAGCAATAGCAAGGATTTTTCTAGATCTTAATGTGGCAAGGAGATCTCGGTATAGGTACGTTTTTCTTGTTCCACCAGGGCCATCTATGAAAAAAGCTCCATGTTATCCAATAGTCACTCTTTCTAATATAATATCATATGCGTGTTTTTGTTTTGCATTAAGAGTAAGAGCTATCGCTAAGTCTTCATCGGACACTGGAATTTGTAATTCTTCTTGAATTTCTCTTATGATTGCTTCTTCATTAGTATCAATGTCAAGATCTGTCAAGTGATAATCTTTGATACTCTTTTGCATTGAATCAAGAATATATATAATGTCTTGCAAGGCTTTGATTTCTATAGTTGTTGTTGATAGGATGTTTATGTTACTATTGCCATCAAACATTGTTGTTCGGTATTTCTCCCATAATAGTTTTGGATTTCCAGGGTTGCAATATACTAATAACGTAGCAAATAGTCGTCGTAAAGCGAATGGAATTTGATATAGAGATGCTTCTTGCAAACATTCTTCTATGCTATTATCAGATTCTAATAGTCCATGTCGTTAAGAAGATTCTCGAAATGATGAACTCTCTCTTCCTCCTATCATTCTTAAGTCTTTAAACGATGTTGCACCTTTGATGTGATTAAGTAGCAACCGCAAATAATACCTTTCGCCTTCACTTGGATTTACTGATACAATTCTACCAATCACACAGTCTTTTTTCCTATTGCTCCAGTATTTATTTTGTTTATTCCAAACAAAATGTTCTGGAAATTCTTTATATAAATACTTTTGTGCTTCTATATTTGTTTGATTCATCCAAAAATATTCTGTTAACATCGTTCGACAATGACGATCATTAGAAACTATATCACAAAGATTATCATTGTTGTTGAATGCTACAATTTGTTTGTCCTCAAGGTGCAATTGTAGATTCATTACTGATGGATGCATCTCATTTAAGTAGAATTTGAATATTCACCATGTTGCTTCTGTGGGTGATATCCATCTTGCACTTGGATATTGTTCAATCTCATCAATCTCATAGGAATTATCTTCAATAGCAACATTAAAAGCCACTTGATCGTTTTCTTTGTATACATATTTATATAAGTACTTCACGACTTTTATTGTAGAGCAAATTTCAACATTGAGGTGACAATCAAACTTTGCAAGAAGATAAGGATTGTATGGTATGACCCAACGATTATCTAGATAAGCACCTCGTACCTTTACTGCTTCCCCAGTATCACGTCGCCTATATATTGGATACGAATTTTTTCCTTGTGTTGTAGTAGAGCTAAACTCTTTTGGGTAATGGTTCTTACAACGTTTATTTTTTTGCATATAGACATTATTTGGATTTAAAGGACCACATGGCCCATGCATCATATGTTTTGTTACTAATTTGTATAAGTGACTGTTGTTTTGTTTGTCTGGAAGTTCTGCACAAACATACTTGTCATAAATATACGGTGATTGCACTTTACATCTTCGATCTAATATAAGTAGAAAATGTGCATGAGGAAGTCCTCTCTTTTGAAACTCAATTACATACACATAAGCTGCTACACGTCCAAAAAAGTGCTTCTTGAATAATAGATCTTTTAACTCCTCTAACTTAGCTTTGAACACTCTTGTAACAAGGTCTGGACTATTTTGGGCTTCTTCTTTTGGTCTCAGTTCTCTTTTTATCTCTGGCCATGATGGATTACATGTCATTGTAAGAAAAATATATGGTTTTCTAAACCATTGGACCAATGCCATTGCATCTAAATACCAACGTCGCATGTCTCTTGGTCCACCTATAAAAGATGATGGTACAACAATTCGTCGACCAACCCTAGAGCCTCGAGTTTATCCAATCGTAATATTATCTAGAATTCCTTGGTATAATCAGCACGAATCTTGTCTTGTTTTTGTTGAAAGTAATCTAGTCGTGAACTTTCTAGCTACACATACATGTCAACAACATATTGTTGTAGAAGACGACCAGAATTTAATAAAATAGAATTATCACCTGATCTAATTTGTAACTTGTAGCAGTAATATTCACGACAAGAAACCGTGTTCCATTTGTTTGCTAGACTTTTTGCAACTGAAATTAACATATAAGATATGTTATCTATAAATATGTATATTTTCAATAAGATGTGCAAGGTCTATGAGTTATAAGTATGCGTAATTTTTACCTTTTTTCTCTGGTTGTATCAACTGGTCTGCTGATGTAATATCAATAGTATTGATTGATAGTTCTTCCTCACAATTTTTTCCTCTATAACTTCTACTAAGTTTTAGTATTCCTTTATGCCAACCGGTATCTCCATAAGGAAACAAAATTGGATATTGTAATGGATCGTAACAACCAAAGTAGTGTTGTACTTTTGTACTATGCCCATGGTGGTTATAAACCATAATGTGTCGTTCAGCTCTATTTTCATTATTATTATTTTCCAACCATATTGCTGCTACTTGTGACTCAGTTGGTGTATTATACACTCTTTGGTCTAAACCTACATCTGTTCTAATCATAATACAATGATTTTCTAATGCAGGTACATCCTTAAGGCGCTGGAAGAATAAACAATATGGATTAACTGATAAGATATTTATCAGCTTTTGAGTGATAGTTGGAGTAAGCTTTGATGACTTATATATTCGATTGTCGACTTTGTGATCCGTATCATAGAAATATAATTGTAGATAGGAAGGATGGCTATCTCTCGGTAACAAGTCATTAATATAATGATAAACTTGTCCATGTACCTTGAACGTATATATTCCCTTGTTTCTTTTGCATAAACTTTTGTCATATTTTACACCAAACGATGTAAATGCAAAAGTGTTATTGTACGTTCGAACATATTTTCTAAATTCAATTTGCTTCGTTTGAGTTTGAAGTAAATAGCACTTGTAATTCCTTAGGAACATTGTTAGAGGATAATAATACTTGTCCATCAGAACAACAAAATCCTTTAGGTTCATGAGGCAATCTTTTTGCAGAGCAATACTGACATACTGATACAATAGGAAGGATGTCTGTCGTTTTAGGTATGTCAATATGTTGGATGTCAACATATGGAGTACCAATCTCATTTTGACCTGCGTAAGCAATACGTCAAACATCATTTCTCATTTTATTTTTTTAAAGTAGTTAATTAAGTAATTAAATAATACATTTGCTCTTACTCTTTTTTGTAATTCTTTTATCATCGAGATCTGCAAGCTACATGTTATAGATTTTTCTTGAATGGCAATTGTTAGTGTTTTGTCAATTTGTTCATTTGATCCTATTACAAGTTGAAAAAACAATTTGAAATCATTATATTCAATCTATACAAATTGGTGCAACGATAGTCGGTGCAGAAAACATTCTCGCGTTGGCTTTCATGATCAGATTCAGTGCAGTAACTAAATAACTTGCTCTTCAGTAGTGTTTCTAGCCACTCAGGTTTCTCTTTCTGGAGAGTAGATTCCTTTTTCTTCTTTTTCTTGGAATTAATCAAAACTTGCAAAAATAAAAAATTCTTAAACCAAAAATTTGAGAGATTTAGATTAAAATATATTTAATCCCAAAACATTATAAGAACACTAAAACACTATCAAACTAAGAATCCATATATTAAAAAAAAATCAGGATTTAATACACTTAAGTATATGCCGTAATATTCAATGGACCAAAAAGGAGAGGAAAAAGAAAAAAAGCAGACTCACCATGTTTGCAGTTAGAGACAGAAAATTTGAAGCAAAATATCAGAACTTGTAATCCACCGATGAATCAAAGAGAAAATTCTGTAAATGGAGTTGAAATTGGGAGTGAGGAATTAGGGGAAAAAATGGAAATTCGCTACTAAACACTAAATGTATTTATTTTATCAATAGACGGGAAGGGAAGAGGAGCTGATCTTAAAGAGTCGTACAGTGATAGTGCTTGCTCGGATAGCTGAGGAAAGATTTTTGCAACCTCCAAGGTCTAAATTTGTACAGTGACAGTCGCATGCGGGTCACTTCGGATTCTATAGTCGGGCGTGCGTGTATTTATCAAGAAGAATGTGAGCGATTATTCGACAACGTCATATTGTGCCAGTCAAAAATAGTCCAAAAGTGGTTTTTTTTTATCTTTTGGAAAATTAACTTTTGGTGTTTTTTTTATATTTTTTAAATATATGATAATCAATTAAAGTTTTGAAAATGTTTTAAAAATGATTTTTTTTTTTGAGAAGATTTAAAAATGAGTGGTCTGCACTAATTGTATGAGTTCTTTCCAAACTAACCTGCTTTTCACTTTTTGATTTTTATAATCAAATTAAATAAGGAAGTTGAAATACCCATTCTACCCCGTTTGTAATAACAGTTTGCATTGAGTATTCGTTTGCTTCTTCTTCTTTTTTGTCAAACGAAACAAAAGTTCCCTCTATTTCCTCTTCATTTTCTTACAATCGGTTCATCATCCACAAAATAGTTTTCGATCAAATGAAATACAAGTCACTTGATTGGGGTGTTTCCACATTTGCACGCATTGAGAGTGTTTTTCTCCCTCTTTCGCATTCGTCCTTTAACAATCAACCCAGGTAACTTAAAATCGCAGTTTTTTTTTTTGGATCAAACCCCTGTTTATGTCTGTTTGCTTCTCTCAGTTGCACATTGTTTAGGTTTGTTTACCTCTCGCAGTTGCATAAAATCTCCTCTTTTACTAACCCTCTTCTCAGTCAAAATTCGGATTGATGGGCATCCATGGTTGCTATTGGGTTAGTTTTGATTCTAGGGTTTCAAGATAAGAAAAAATGGATAGGGATCTTCACAAAAAATCCCTGTTATTCTCCTGTTATGTAAACGTGAGCATATATAACACTTGTCCTGGGATCACTGGTGACTTGCCAATTTAAAAACCCTAAAAAACGGGTGACCCCTAGGGGCCCACCACATTAACCGGTTTTGCAAGTCACCAGTTATTGTGGTGGTCCCCCTAGGACACATGTTATGCTTCTATTTATGGAAGAAAATCCTCTGTGGGCTACTTGTGGTGTGGCTTGTGATTGGATGAAAATGAAGCAAAATGCACTTGGAGTTATTTTCTAAACCGATTGAGTGAAAACCAAGAAAAATATATTTGGAGTTATTTTCTAAACAAATTAGAAGCCACCCCGTAAGGTAGCCCACAGACGATTTGTATCCCTTTACATAACAGGAGCATAACCAAAATTGTTTATCGATTCGTTTTAAGTAGGGTATAGTTCAGGGTATAGGTAGGATAGAACCAAAACCGAAACCATTAATATATTTTAAAAAAAATCCCAATTTGTTTAAAATGGAAAAAAATATTAAATATAAAAAAATAAAATAGACGTACTTGGATTCCACAACAGTCGAGATGATCCTTCATGTCTTGTTTACGGATAACGTATTTATTGATATATCTACAGATTTGGTGCTGCTTATGATTCGAATGAGCAGACGAAGAGAAACAGATTAAGCAGGTGCTGCGACGACAGTCGATGCAGAAAACATTCTCGCGTTGGCTTTCAAGATCAGATTCAGTGCAATAACCAAAGAACTTGCTTTTCCGTAGTGCTTCTAGCCACTCAGGTTTCTCTTTCCGGAGAGTAGATTCCTTCTTCTTCTTCTTCTTTTTCTTAGAATTAATCAAAACCTGCAGAAATCAAAAATTCTTAAACTAAAAAGTTGAGAGATTTAGATTAAAATATATTTAATCCCAAAACAATATGAGAACACTAAAACACTATCAAACTAAGAATCTATATACCAAAAAAAAATCAAGATTTAATATACTCAAGTATATACCTAATATTCATTGAACCAAAAGGGAGAGGAAAAAGAAAAAAAGAAAGCAGACTCACCATGTTTGCAGTTAGAGATAGAAACTTTTAAGCAAAATATCAAAACTTGTAATCCACCGATGAATCAAAGAGAAAATTTTGTAAATGGAGTTGAAGTTGGGAGTGAGGAATTACAGGAAAAATTGGAAATTCGCTATTAAACAGCAAGTGTATTTATTTTATCAATAGCCGGGAAGGAAAGAGGAGCTGAACTTAAAGAGTCATACAGTGATAGTGCTCGTTCGGATAGCTGAGGAAAGATTTTCGCAACCTCCAAGGTCTAGATTTGTGTAGAGACAGTCGCATGCGGGTCACTTCGGATTCTATAGTGGGGCCCGCACATATTGATCAGGAAGAATGTGAGAGCGATTATTTGACAACGTCATATTGTGCCAGTCAAAAAGAGTCCAAAAGTCGTTTCTCTTTATCCATTGGGAAAATTAACTTTTGGTGTTTTTTATTTTTATTTTTGTAAATATATAATAATCAGTTAAAGTTTTGAAAATGTTTTAAAAATGATTTTCTTTTTTGAGAAGATTTAAAAATTAGTGGTCTGCACTGTAATTGTATGAGTTCTTTCCAAACTAACCTGATGTTCACTTTTTGTTTTTTCTAATCAAATTAAAAAAGGAAGTTGAAATACTTGTTCTACCCCTTTTTTTAATAACAGTTTGCATTTAGTATTCGTTTGCTTCTTCTTCTTTTTTATCAAAAGAAACTAAAGTTCCCTCTTTTTCCTCTTCGTTTTCTTACAATCAGTTCATCATTCTCAAAATAATTTTTGATCAAATGAAATACAAGTCATTTGATTGAGGTGTTTCCACATTTGCATTCATTGAGAGTGTTCTTCTCCCTCTTCCACATTCGTCATTGAACAATCAACTAGGTAACCTAAAATCTCAATTTTTTTTTGCATCAAACCCCAGTTTATATCCGTTTGCTTCTCTCAGTTGCACATTGTTTAAGTCAGTTTACCTCTCTCAGTTGCATAAAATCTCCTCTCTCAGCAACCCTCTTCTCAATCAAAATTCGGATTGACGGGCATCCACAGTTGCTATTGGGTTAGATCTGATTCTAGGGTTTCAGGATAAGAATAAATGGACAGGGATCTTCACAAAGGATCCCTATTATTCTCATGTTATGTAAACATGAGAATATATAACACTTGTCCTGAGATCACTGGTGACTTGCCAATTTGAAACCCCTAAAAAATGGGTGAACCCTAGGGGCCCACCACATTAACCGATTTTGCAAGTCACCAGTTAATGTGATGGGCCCCCTAGGACACATGTTATGCTTCCATGTATGGAAGAAAATTCTCTGTAGGCTACTTGAGGTGTGGCTTGTGATTGGATGAAAACCAAGCAAAATGCCCTTGGAGTATTTTTCTAAACCGATTGGGTGAAAACCAAGCAAATTGTAGTTGAAGTTATTTTCTAAACAATTAGAAGCCACCCCATAAGGTAGCCCACAGACGATTTGTGTCCCTTATTTACATTACAGGAACATAATCAAAAATTTTTATCGATTCGTTTTAAATAGGGTAAAGTTCAGGGTATAGGTTGGATCGAACCAAAACCGAAACCTTGACAATGAATTTAATATATTTAAAAACAAAATCCCAATTTGTTTAAAATTGAAAAAAAATATTAAATATAAAAAGAAAGTAAAATAGACGTACTTGGATTCCACAACAGTCGAGATGATCCTTCATGTCCTTGTTATGGATAACATAATTATTGAAATATCTACAGATTTGGAGCTGCTTATGATCGGAATGAGCAGACGATGAGAAACAGATTAAGCAGGTGGTGCGACGAAAGTCGATGCAGAAAACATTCTCGCGTTGGCTTTCATAATCAGATTCAGTGCAGTAACCAAAGAACTTGCTCTTCAGTAGTGTTTCTAGTCTTTCAGGTTTCTCTTTCTGGAGCGAAGATTCCTTCTTCTTCTTTTTCTTAGAATTAATCAAAACCTGCAGAAACAAAAAATTCTTAAACTAAAAATTTGAAAGATTTAGATTAAAATATATTTAATCCCAAAACATTATAAGAACACTAAAACACTATCAAACGAGGAATCTATATACTAAAAACAAAAATCAAGATTTAATATACTTAAGTTTGTACACTGATATTCAATGTACCAAAAGGGAGAGGAAAAAGAAAAAAAGCTGACTCGTCATGTTTGCAGTTAGAGACAGAAACGTTGAAGCAAAATATCAGAAGTTGTAATCCACCGAAGAATCAAAGAGAAAATTCTGAAAATGGAGTTGAAATTGAGAGTGAGGAATTAGGGGAAAAAATAGAAATTCGCAATTAAACACTAAATGTATTTATTTTATCAATAGACGGGAAGGGAAGATGAGCTGATTTTAAGGAGTCATACAGTGATAGTGCTCCTTCGAATAGCTAAGGAAAGATTTTCGCAACCTCCAAGGTCTAGATTTGTACAATGACAGTCGCATGAGGGTCACTTCGGATTGTATAGTTGGGCCTGCATGTATTGATCGGGAAGAATGTGAGTATAGTTGGGCCTGCATGTATTGATCGGGAAGAATGTGAGGGATTATTCAACAACGTCATATTGCTCATGTCAAAAAGAGTCCAAAAATTGTTTCTCTTTATCCTTTGGCGTTTTTATTTATTTTATTTTTGTAAATATGAATAAGCAATTAAAGTTTTGAAAATGTTTTAAAAATGATTTGTTTTTTAGAAGATTTAAAAATGAGTGGTCCGCACTGTAATTGTATGAGTTCTTTCCAAACTAACCTGCTGTTCACTTTTTGATTTTTCTAATCAAATTAAAAAGTAAGTTGAAATACTTGTTCTACCCCCTTTTTTAATAACAGTTTGCATTTAGTATTCGTTTGCTTCTTCTTCTTTTTTATCAAAAGAAACTAAAGTTCTCTCTTTTTCCTCTTCGTTTTCTTACAATCAGTTCATCATCCGCAAAATACTTTTCGATCAAATGTAATACAAGTCATTTGATTGGGGTGTTTCCACATTTGCACGCATTGAGAGTGTTCTTCTCCCTCTTCCACATTCGTCCTTTAACAATCAACCTAGGTAACTTAAAATGTCAATTTTTTTTTTTTTTGGATCAAACCCCTATTTATGTCTGTTTGCTTCTCTGAATTTCACATTGTTTAGGTCCGTTTACCTCTGTCAGTTGCATTAAATCACCTCTCTCACAAACCCTTTTCTCAGTCAAAATTCGGATTGACGGGCATCCACAGTTGCTATTGGGTTAGTTCGGAGTCTTCGGTTTCAGGATAAGAATAAATGGACAAGGATCTTCACAAAAGCTCCCTATTATTGTCTTGTTATGTAAACATGAGCAAATATAACACATGTCCCGGGATCACTGGTGACTTGCCAATTTAAAAACCGTAAAAAATGGGTGACCCCTATGGGCCCACCATATTAACCGGTTTTACAAGTCACCAGTTAATGTGGTGGGCCCCCTAGGACACATATTATGCTTCTATTTATGGAAGAAAATCCTCTGTAGGCTAATTGTGGTGTGGCTTGTGATTGGATGAAAACCAAGCAAAATGCACTTGGGAGTTAGGTGCAAACCAAGCAAAATGTATTTGGAGTTACTTTCTAAACCAATTAGAAACCACCCCATAAGGTAGCCCACAGGCGATCTGTATCCCTTTACATAGCAGGAGCATAACCAAAATGTTTTATCGATTCGTTTTAAATAGGGTATAGTTCAAGGTTTAGGTAGGATCGAACCAAAACCGAAACCTTGACATTCAAATTGATATATTTAAAAAAAAATCCCAATTTGTTTAAAATGGAAAAAAAATATTAAATAAAAAAAAAATAGCAAAGTAAAATAGACGTACTTGGATTCCACAATAGTCGAGATGATCCTTCATGTCTTGTTTACGGATAATGTAATTATTGATATATTTATAGATTTGGAGCTGCTTATGATCGGAATGAGCAGACGAAGAGAAATAAATTAAGCAGGTGCTGCGACGACAGCAGATGCAGAAAACATTCTCGCGTTGGCTTTCATGATCAGATTCAGTGCAGTAACCAAAGATTTAATATACTTAAGTATATACCCTGATATTCAATGTACCGAAAATGAGAGGAAAAAAAAAACAATCCGAAATTTGTTAAAGAGTCGTACAGTGATAGTGCTCATTCGGATAGCTGAGGAAAGATTTTCGCAACCTCCAAGGTCTAGATTTGTACAATGACAGTCGCATGCGGGTCACTTCGGATTCTCTAGTGGGGCCCGCACGTATTGATCGGAAAGAATGTGAGAGCGATTATTTGACAAAGTCATACTGCGCCAGTCAAAAAGAGTCCAAAAGTCGTTTTTCTTTATCCTTTGGGAAAATTAACTTTTAGTGTTTTTTATTTTTTATTTTTGTAAATATATAATAATCAGTTAAAGTTTTGAAAATGTTTTAAAAATGATTTCTTTTTGTTTGCGAAGATTTAAAAATGAGTGGTCTGCACTGTAATTTATGAGTTCTTTCCAAACTAGCTTGCTTTTCACTTTTTGATTTTTCTAATCAAATTAAATAAAAAAGTTGAAATACCTATTCTACCCCATTTCTTAATAACAGTTTGCATTTAGTATTCATTTGCTTCTTCTTTTTTAATCAAATGAAACTAAAGTTCCCCCTTTTTCCTCTTCGTTTTCTTACAATCACTTCATCATCCTCAAATTATTTTTCGATCAAATGAAATATAAGTCACTTGATTGGGGGATTTTCCACATTTGAACGCATTGAGAGTGTTCTTCTCCCTCTTCTGCATTCGTCCTTTAACAATCAACCAAGGTCGTTTAAAATCTCAGTTTTTTTTTTTTTTAGATCAAACCCCTGTTTATGTCTGTTTGCTTCTCTCAGTTGCACATTGCTTAGGTCCATTTACCTCTCTCAGTTGCATAAAATCACCTCTCTCACTATCCCTCTTCTCAGTCAAAATTTGGATTGACGGGCATCCACGATTGCTATTGGGTTAGTTCTGATTGTAGGGTTTCAGACTAAGAATAAATGGACTATAATCTTCACAAAAGATCCCTATTATTCTCCTGTTATGCAAACATGATCATATATAACATTTGTCCTGGGATTACTGGTGACTTGCTAATTTAAAAACAACAAAAAACGGGTGACCTCTAGGGGCCCACTTCATTAACCGGTTTTGGAAGTCTCCAGTTAATGTGGTGGTCCCCCTAGGACACATGTTATGCTTCTATTTATGGAAGAAAATCCTCCGTAGGCTACTTGTGGTGTTGCTTGTGATTGGATGAAAACCAAGCAAAAAGATTGGGTGAAAACGAATCAAAATGTATTTGGAGTTCTTTTCTAAACCAATAAGAAGCCACCCCATAAGGTAGCCCACAGACGATTTGTATCCCTTAACATAACAGGAGCATAACCAAAAATTTTTATCGATTCGTTTTAAATAGGGTATAGTTCAGGGTATAGGTAGGATCGAACCAAAACTGAAACGTTGACATTGAAATTAATATATTTAAAAAAAATCCCAATTTGTTTAATATGGAAAAAAATAGTTAATATAAAAAAAAAAAAGTAAAATAGACGTACTTGGATTCCACAACTGTCGAGATGATCCTTCATGTCCTATTTACGGATAACGTAATTATTGATATATCTACATAATTGGAGCTGCTTCTAATAGAAATGAGCAGACGAAGAGAAACAGATTAAGCAGGTGCTGCGACGACAGTCAATGAAAACATTCTCGCGTTGGCTTTCATGATCAGATTCAATGCAGTAACCAAAGCACTTGCTCTTCACTTGTGTTTCTGGCCACTTAGGTTTCTCTTTCTGGAGAGTACATTCCTTACTCTTCTTTTTTTCCTTAGAATTAATCATAACCTGCAGAAATAAAAATTCTTACACTAAAATTTAAGAGATTTAGATTAAAATATATTTAATACCAAAACATTGTAAGAACACTAAAACACTATCAAACTAAGAATCTATATATTAATAAAAAAAATCAAGATTTAATATACTTATGTATATACCCTAATATTCAATGCACCAAAAGGGAGAGGAAAAAAAAAAGCAGACTCACTGAGTTTGAAGTTAGTGACAGAAACTTTGAAGCAAAATATCAGAAGTTGTAATCCACCGATAAATCGAAGAGAAAATTCTGCAAATGGAGTTGAAATTAAGAGTGAGGAATTTGGGGAAAAAATGGAAATTCACTACTAAACAATAAGTGTATTTATTTTATCAATAGACGGGAAGGCAAGAGTTGCTGATCTTAAAGAGTCGTACAATGATAGTGCTCGTTCGGATAGCTGAGCAAAGATTTTCGCAACCTCCAAGATCTAGATTTGTACAGTGACAGTCGCATGCAGGTCACTTCGGATTCTATAGTGGGGCCTGCATGTATTGGTCAGGAAGAATGTGAGAGGGATTATTCGACAACGTCATATTGCGCCGGTCAAAAAGAGTCCAAAAGTAGTTTCTCTTTATCCATTGGGAAAATTAACTTTTGGTGTTTTTTTTATTATTTTTTTATTTTTATTTTTGTAAATATATAATAATCAATTAAAGTTTTGAAAATGTTTTAAAAATGATTTTTTTTGAGAAGGTTTAAAAATGAGTGGTCTGCACTGTAATTGTATGAGTTCTTTCCAAACATAACCTGCTTTTCACTTTTTGACTTTTCTAATCAAATTATATAAGGATGTTGAAATACCAATTCTACCCCTTTTTTTAATAACAGTTTGTATTTAGTATTCGCTTGCTTCTTTTTTTTGATCAAACGAAACTAAAGTTCCCTCTTTTTCCTCTTCATTTTCTTACAATTAGTTCGCATCCTCAAAATATTTTTTGATCAAATAAAATACAAGTCATTTGATTGGGGTGTTTCCACATTTGCACACAATTAGAGTATTCTTCTCCCTCTTCCACATTCGTCCTTTAACAATCAACCTAGGTAACTTAAAATCTCAGTTTCTTTCTTTAGTTTAGATCAAACCCCTATTTATGTCCGTTTGCTGGACATTGTTTAGGTCCGTTTACCTCTCTCAGTTGCATAAAATCACCTCTCTCACTAACCCTCTTCTCAGTCAAAATTCGGATTGACAGGCATCCACGATTGCTATTGGGTTAGTTTTGATTCTTGGATTTCAAGATAAGAATAAATGGACAGGGATCTTCACAAAAGATCCCTATTATTCTCCTGTTATGTAAACATGAGCATATATAACACATGTCCTGGGATCACTGGTGACTTGCCAATTTAAAAACCCTAAAAAATGGGTGACCCCTAGAGGCCCACCACATTATCCGGTTTTGCAAGTCACCAGTTAATGTGGTGGGCCCCCTAGGCCACATGTTATGCTTCTGTTTATGGAAAAAAAAATCCTCTATAGGCTTCTTGTGGTGTGGCTTATGATTGGATGAAAACCAAGCAAAATGCAATTGGAGTTATTTTCTAAACCGATTGGATGCATACCAAGCAAAACATATTTGGAGTTATTTTCCAAACCAATTAGAAGCCACCCCTTAAGGTAGCCCACAAGCGATTTGTATCCCTTTACATAACAGGAGCGTAACCAAAAATATTTATCGATTCGTTTTAAATAGGGTATAAGTAGGATCGAACCAAAACCGAAACGTTGACATTGAAATTAATATATTCAAAAAATAATCCCAATTTGTTTAAAATGGAAAAAAAATATTAAACATAAAAAAAGAAAGTAAATTAGAAATACTTGGATTCCACAACAGTCGAGATGATCCTTCATGTTCTGTTTACGGATAACGTAATTATTGATATATCTACAGATTTGGAGCAGCTTATGATCGGAATGAGCAGACGAAGAGAAACAGATTAAGCAGGTGTTGCAATGACAGTCGATGCAGAAAACATTCTCGCGTTGTCTTTCATAATAAGATTCAGTGCAGTAACCAAAGAACTTGCTCTTCAGTAGTGTTTCTAGCCACTCAGGTTTCTCTTTCTGGAGAGTAGATTCGTTGTTCTTCTTTTTTTTCTTAGAATAAATCAAACCTGCAGAAATAAAAAATTCTTACACTAAAAATTTAAGAGACTTAGATTAAAATATATTTAATCCCAAAACATTATAAGAACACTAAAACACTATCAAACTAAGAATCTATATATTAAAAAAAACCAAACTTGATGCACTTAAGTATATACCCTAATATTCATTGTACCAAAAGGGAGAGGAAAAAGTAAAAAAAGAAGACTCACCATGTCTGCAGTTAGAGACAGAAACTTTGAAGCAAAATATCAGAACTTGTAATCCATCGATGAATCAAAGAGAAAATTCTCTAAATGAGGTTGAAATTGAGAGTGAGGAATTAGGGGTAAAAATGGAAATTCGCTATTAAACACTAAGTGTATTTATTTTATTAATAAACACGAAGGGAAGAGGAGTTGATCTCAAAAAGTCGTACAGTGATTGTGCTCCTTCGGATAGCTGAGGAAAGATTTTCGCAACCTCCAAGGTGTAGATTTGTACAGTGACAGTCGCATGCGGGTCACTTCGGATTCTATAGTCGGGCTCGCATATATTGATCTGGAAGAATGTGAGAGCGATTATTCGACAACGTCATACTGCGCCAGTCAAAAAGAGTCCAAAAGGTGTTTCTCTTTATCCTTTGGGAAAATTAACTTTTGGGGTTATTTTTATTTTTTTTATTTTTGTATTATATAATAATCAGTTAAAGTTTTGAAAATATTTTAAAAATGATTTTTTTTTTTTTTTGAGAAGATTTAAAAAAGAATGGTCTGCACTGTAATTGTATGAGTTCTTTCCAAACTAACCTGCTTTTTCACTTTTTGCTTTTTCTAATCAAATTAAATAAGGAAGTTCAAATATCTATTCTACCCCTTTTTTTAATAGCCGTTTGCATTTTGTATTCGTTTGCTTCTTTTTTTTTGATCAAACGAAACTAAAGTTCTCTCTTTTTTCTCTTCATTTTCTTACAATCAGTTCGCATCCTCAAAATATTTTTTGATCAAATGAAAAACAAGTCATTTGATTGAGGTGTTTCCACATTTGCACACAATTAGAGTGTTCTTCTCCCTCTTCCACATTCGTTCTTTAACAATCAACCTAGGTAACTTAAAATCTCAATTTTTTTTTTTGATCAAACCCCTGTTTGTGTCCGTTTGCGTCTCTCAGTTGCACATTGTTTAGGTCTGTTTACCTCTCTCAGTTGCATAAAATCACCTCTCTCACTAACCCTCTTCTCAGCCAAAATTCGGATTGACGGGCATCCACATGTTCTATTGGGTTAGTTCTGATTCTAGGGTTTCAGGAAAAGAATAAATGGACAGGGATCTTCACAAAAGATCCCTATTATTCTCCTAGAATGTAAACATGAGCATGTATAACACTTATCATGGGATCACTGGTGACTTGCCAATTTGAAAACCCTAAAAATCGGGTGACCCCTAGGGGCCCACCACATTAACAGGTTTTGCAAGTCACCGGTTAATGTGGTGGGCCCCCTAGGACACATTTTATGCTTCTATTTATGGATGAAAATCCTCTCTAGGCTACTTGTGTTGTGGCTTGTGATTGGATGAAAACCAAGCAAAATGCACTTGGAGTTATTTTCTAACTGATTGGGTGGAAACCAAGAAAGATGTATTTAGAGTAATTTTCTAAACCAATTAAAAGCCACCCCATAAGGTAGCCCACAGACGATTTGTATCCTTTTACATAACTGGAGCAATACTAAAAGTTTTATCTATTTGTTTTAAATAGGGTATAGTTCAGGGTATAGGTAAGATCGAACCAAAACCGAAACCTTGACATTGAAATTAATATATTTAAAAAACAAATCCAATTTGTTTAAAAAGGAAAAAAAATTAAATATAAAAAAAAAGGAAAAATAGACGTACTTGGATTCCACAACAGTCGAGATGATCTTCATGTCTTGTTTACGGATAACGTAATTATTGATATATCTACAGATTTGGAGCTGCTTATGATCGGAATGAACAGACGAAGAGAAACAGATTTAGCAGGTGCTACGACGACAGTCAATGCAGAAAACATTCTCGCTTTGGCTTTCATGATCAGATTCAGTGCAGTAACCAAAGAACTTGCTCTTCAATGTGTTTCTAGCCACTCAGGTTTCTCTTTCTGGAGAGTAGATTCCTTCTTCTTCTTTTTCTTAGAATTAATCAAAACCTGCGGAAATAAAAAATTCTTAAACAAAAAATTTGAGAGATTTAGATTAAAATATATCTAATCCCAAAACATTATAAGAACACTAAAACACTATCAAGCTAAGAATCTATATATTAAAAAAAATCAAGATTTAATATACTTAAGTATATACCCTAATATTCAATGTACCAAAAGGAAGAGGAAGAAGAAGAAACGCAGACTCACCATGTTTGCAATTAGAGACAGAAACTTTGAAGCAAAATATCAGAACTTGTAATTCCCCAATGAATCAAAGAGAAAATTCTGTAAATGGAGTTGAAATTGAGAGTGAGGAATTAGGGGGAAAAGGTGGAAATTTGCTATTAAACACTAATAATAACCATTTATAGAACCTGGTGTATTTATTCTATCAATAAACGGGAAGGAAAGAGGAGCTGATCTTAAGAATCGTACAGTGATAGTACTCGTTCGGATAGGTAAGGAAAGATTTTTGCAACCTCCAAGGTGTAGATTTGGACAGTGACAGTCGCATGCGGGTCACTTCGGATTATATAGTTGGGCCCGCATGTATTGATCGGTGTAGATTTGGACAGTGACAGTCGCATGCGGGTCACTTCGGATTATATAGTTGGGCCCGCATGTATTGATCACGAAGAATGTGAGAGCGATTATTCGACAACGTCATATTGCGCCAGTCAAACAGGAAGCTGGATCCTCTTCCAACCTTCCTGCTAGCCTAACCTGAGGCCGACGCGTGGCAGTAGACCCCACACCAAGAGAAAACGTTTGTAACCAAAATTTCGTTGACGTCCGTCCAAACTAACGTGTCTAACCAAAAGCCGAAAAATTTGATGGACCTTATGTCTCTTCTTCCTTCCTCTTTCTTCTCGTTTCCATTTCAAAATTTTGAAATTCCGCCAAATACAAACTTCGCAAGGAGTAGAGCCGGGAGATACTAGCTCCCCCATTGCTGCAGATTGCTCTCTCTCTCTCTTTCTTTGCGAACTAAAATCCATGTTCTCTCATCTTCTTCTCTCTCTCTCTCACTCTAAAATCCCTGTTTTTTCTCTCAATCAATCATGGCTGCCGTTGTGGAAAGCTCAACATGGGATATGGATTTTCGTTTTTTGGTACGAAGCACTTCGGATTTGAAACTCTGAATAAGAGTTTATATACTTCTACTTTGATGAATTTGTAAAGATTTTGTGCTCTGAAAATTCCTTCGAACATGGTTCTCAAATTGCAAGCAAAGTAACACTTTTTGTGAAAGCATTCTGGCCTTTCTTCCTTCTAAAAGTAGAAAATTGAATCTTCATTAAATTTCTCTAAGCTAATTCTTTTCAATGTGAGTTTCTCTAAGCTAATTTTTTCTGTCTTTTTTACTTTTCAATACGAAAGGCAAACAATTCATGGGTGCAGAGAAGATGGAGCGCCTCAACTGTACAAATGGATCAGAATCCTTGGGTTCTCGAGTATAGAAAGAGTTCAATTTTAGAGAACCCAAGATTGTCTTCCATAGCAATAGAGTTCTTGAAATTTAGAATGTGGAGAACAGTTGAAGAGATGAAGCATCAGTTCTGGATTTTACTAGTTGAAGAAATGAAGCAGCAGTTCTGGCTTTTACCTGTTTTTTCTCACCATTACAGTGATCATACAACACAAAGAAGTAATCGTAGATACCCCACTTAACAAAATCCATGAGGCTTTTGGTGCATGTAATTTTTTTTTTTTATTTCTGTTCTCATACCTTGTGAGAAAATTTCTTGATTTGGTTCTCGTTCTTTTGATCTTTCCTTCTGTTTCCTTTTCCCATTTCAACATACAGCATTTTATGGGAAAAATCTAAGTCGGGGAACTGGAAGCCAAATTACAGAATGAACACTAGAGTTTACAAAGCTGATCAAACTAACAGAGGAACCAGTGAATTAAACAGGGGAAGAAGGTTAAGGTTGTGTCATTAGATATAGATTCATGGGAGGATCTTGGGTATTTGCCTTAGAAGGGCTCAAGTGGCTTTGAATTCAACCAATCCTAATTGCATAGAGATAGGAAACAACCCTCACCACTTCAGTTTGAACATCAATATGCATTTTAGTTTCAGTTGGAATAAGAATCTCAGTTTAACTATCTCAAAGCAGGAAAAATGCTAAGAACATCTCGGATCAAAGAAGCAAATTGTATTATTTTGACAGCTCCAAGTAAGCCCAGGTGAATTATTCAGTTCCAGTTTGTTCTGAACTGAATTATTCTGATTTTCTTGACATTGGTTTAATTTGTGTTTTTTTTTCAGCAAACCCAAAGTTTGCTTTTCCGTCAGCGAAGTTAAAGTCCAGCAACTGCTCTCTCCACACACCATGAAAATTCTAAAACAGATTGCAGACAAGAAGATGGAGTTAAGTGTGATACAGGATGAATTAAGAAATGCATGTACAGGAATTTTTTTTGTGACATCAAATATGTTTGTGAATAAATGTAACTGAATGTATAGAGATTTTTTTTCTTTAACATCAGTTGGAAGATCAGCTTTTGTTTGTAAATGTAAATGAATGTACAGGGATTTTTTTCCTTTGACATCAGTTGGAAGATCAGCTTATGTTTGTAAATGAATGTAAATAAATGTACAGGGATTTTTGTAAATGAATGTACAGAGAGGGAGCAAGGCATGCACACCACTAAGTGTGTATGCCTTGTTGGTGGTGGTGGGTGGTGGTGATGGGTGGTGGTGGGTGGTGATGGGAGTTGGTGGAGGTGGTGGTTGTGCAAAGGTGGAGCCTTAGGTGTGAGGGGATGCACCAAAATTGAAATAAGGAATGCACATAGTGGGTGGTGCATCCTTACAGAGTGTTTGGTGCATCCTTACAGAGTGGGTGGTGCATCCTTGCACAACCAAATTTGCAATGCATTCACTAGTGGTTGTGCAAGGAACCACCACAAACTGGTGGTGGTGGGGGTGGGTGGTGGTGGGGGGTGGAGCAAGGCATGCACACC
>JAUPMG010264247.1:0-20130 GCA_031762675.1 Pachysandra terminalis
ATAAATAAACTCCAATAAATCATTTAAAAACCAATATAACAAGGATCTAAACATTTTATCATCAATGACCACAAGCAATGATTCAAATCAAGACTCAATCATTCCAACAACTTACCTAAACCTTCTTGAGTCTCGAAATTCTCCTTAGGATGCTCTACTTTGTAAAAATCAAAGCTGCAATGATCCAAGCCTTCACGCGTTCCGGCTTCAATGATCTCCACCAATTCTTCTTCTTCTTTTTTCTCCTCAGCAAGCTTCTCAGATCTCAGATCTAAAACCAAAGCAAGAATGAGGTGAGATTGGAAACCCCCATTCTCTTAAACCTCTCTTGCCAAAACACCAACCACGGTTACCATAACCGTCACGCACATCCCCATGATCGAGCACCGAATTCAAATATTCTAACTGATTCAATTTTTCTTTTAAATCAGTCCCCCACACTTTCTCGTATTAACAAAATAACCCCCACATATATAATCACATTACACATACAATCATATAACATATTAATCTCATTTATATACCAAATAAATTCAGAAAAATACCATTAAATTATGTAATTTCACATCATTAAATATGGGCAATCCTGTAGTGGATTTAGGTCCTTACACTCCTTTGAGATCTCTTAAGTTTGGGATGTGACAAATTTTGTGCTTAAAATTTTTAAATCTAATTTAATTAGGTCTTTCACCCACATGTCATATTCTGATTAGTTTCAAATCAACTAACAGGTGATTATAACTTGAGAGGATCCAGATCCTTTCCTTATGCATTTAATCATTTTTTGCGTTTAATGTCTTTCTTTATTTTCTATAAATTCTTGATTTTTTTTTTAAATTTACAATAAACTTCTCCTTTGCAGAAAAGGCACAAAAGAACTAGAATTATTGTATTGAATGTAGGAGCTAATTAGTTTTTTCATGTTAGATAAATACTGCTATACTTTTCTTTAACTATGTTATTATAATATATATATGTATATAATTTTTTATTTTTAATGGAAATGGTAGGAAACCATGGTAGTGAGATTTTCACCAAAGTTTTATTGGTCAAAGGGGAAAGAAATTCATTTGTGATATTTCGCTGCAATATTTTCAATGGTATTAACTACATGTCGCTTTGTGTACAAGGCAATATCGAAAATTGACACCACATGTACAAGGCAGTATCGAAAATCAAATACTCCGATTAAAGTGGAAGTCGATTTGAGGTTGATATGCCTCTTAGGGTTTTAGAAATGATCGGTCATCCATTTTATGGATGCTTACGTGGCCCCATCCAAGTGGTAACACATGGAAAATAGCAGCAAATATTGTAGACGATTTGCGTCCGTCAAAGGGTGTACGGACCCGAACCTAATAAATTTAATTCCCAATTGTTGAAAATTATAAATTGTAAGTGACCTAGTTGGGTGTTTTCAAGATTTAATAAGCATTTCTAATAGATAAATAGAGCATTAGACTATGAAACTGTTGTATAAGAACTGGGGTTTTCTGGTAATTAAAATAACTTATGGGATATTTAATGTCATTATATTCATATCTTACGTGAAACGTGTGAGTAGTGCGTGGAGTGGGAATGATGAAAGGAAAACTTCATGTACACTCCCTCTACCCTTCCCTCTTTTGCCTTTGCTTTAAGAAGGGAAACAAAACCTAATCCTAGCCGTCCCATGTGATGGAGAAAGAGAAGAGAAAAGAAAGAAAAAGAAAGAAGAAGAAGAAGAAGAAGAAGAAGGAATGGAGGAGATGGAAGATAGAAGAAGCAACTCAGATGTGGATCTCAGCTCAAGGCGATGGTAAGTTTCATTTTCCGTATAATCCGAGTAGAACCCCATTTGATTTCTAGTTTGACGTGTTTACATAAAATATTGATTGATTTGATTTGGACTTGGATGCATCTGCAAGTGTTTGTTTTATTTGATTTGATTAATGGTTTAGATGAGAATATGTGATTTTTGTGCTTCGTGACCTATTGGATCTGATTTCGTGACCATTGGGAAACCCTAGAAGAAATCTGGGACCCACATCCCGAGGTCCATCGGCAGGCACCGGCACACCGGTGGCCTTGCCAACCAAAACCTAGAAAAATACAGTTACCTTCATCGGCTGGCACCGGTACATCGGTGAGCCTGCCGACAGGGGCTAATTTCTTGTTGAAAACACCCCCATTGGTGGAGGTAAAACCTGTGTATACTGAGCCTTGAATTGGGTTTTGATCAGTTTTGTTTGGGAATTAGTTCCACCAAAGTGAGACATCATAATTGGAGTCAATGTATGATGAGAAGGCTCTGGCCTACCTATATAAGAATCTCCCTTTAGTTTCATATTGAAGTGATTGGGTTAGGGTTACACCATGTCTTTGAGAAATGGTCTTTGTGAGTCAAAGCGTGGATGGATGGCTCTAGCCTACCTATGGGGAACCACCTTTGAATCCCATGGTACACCGACCCTACACCATTGATTAGTTTGTTGACTTGACCTTACTTGGATTGCATTCATCACATGCTTAGCAATTGAAATAGATTTGTTGGGGTTTGATATGGGTTTTGTGCCATTGATTGAGTATTTGATTTTCGGACTCAAGAGTGATCAGGGGTATCAACTTGATGTTCCATGATATTTGGTACCCATCATTCACCCTTGGACTTGACCACTCTGTGGTATTTGGACACCCTAGATTGGTAATTTGGATTGTGAAATGGTTGTATTTGTGTTGAAACGTCTAGGAAACCGTGATCGCATCCAATCGGATTATGCGTGGATAGTTTTCGTTGATGACTATCATTTGGTTCCTAGTTAATAACGCATTCATGCTAGGTTTATGTGATTGTTAAGTGGGCCCAAGAGGTGGTATATTTGGTGGGTGGAATTCCTTGAGTGTTATACACTCTAAACTAGCAATTGGTTGAACTCCTTGACTGATATGCACTTTAAACTAGCATTTGTGGTTGGAATTCCCTGAGTACCCTATACTCATAAATTAGCAACATGATGACTTTCGTACCATGGGTTAGCGCTCAAAACGAAGAAGGGGCATCCAACTGTTCCTGGTGACCTATGTCCCAAAATTGTTTTAAATTTGGATTAGAAGCTGCAACGAGGGGCACTTAACTGATTACATGAGTTTAGTTCATCATATTTCATATCATACTTGCATTCCTTGTTTGAGCATATCATTGTAGATCATATGAATGTCATCATATCACATGTATCATTTAGCACCCAGTAATTCATGATTGTTAGATGTTGGTATCTTCCACATTATAAATTCGATTGATTTCAGTTTTATTCGCTTAACGATGTTTTATGAGGATGGACAACAGATATGGTTTGTTGTGCATTCTAAGCTTACGCGACTTATTATGTTGTAGGTTGAGGTGGAAAGGGTGCCGTTAGAGACTTGATGCTGATTCGCTTCGGGGTAGCATCTACTTCCCTATTGGTGATGTTGGGGTATAGTTGTAGTATATTGAATCATGGTGTTTGGTTGTAAATGTTGTATTAGAATATTTGTACATGTGACTCTCCTAAAGTCACATAAGGTTATGTAATTTTATTTCTTTGACTTTTGCACTCTGAATAATTAATGAAAGTGATGCTTGTTGCTTTTATTACTTGTATTTTGATATGGCAATCCGCCTTCCACGTTTGGAACCTGGAGGTTGTGCCTCAATATTCGTGACTCCTGCATAGGGATTGGTGCTATCGGTTTTGGGGCGTGACAAAGGAACTTGAGGTTGATATGTCTCTTAGGATTTTAGCAATGATCGGTCACCCGCTTTATTGTTACTTACATGGAGCCATTCGGTTGGTATTGCAAGAAAAATCATACCAAATATCACAGGCGATTTGTGTTCTAACATGATGGACCTAGGTTCAAGTCCCTTTAACAGACGCAAATCGTATGCGATATTTGCGTTTATTTTCCCTGTGGAATTGATGATGAGCCATTTTGAAAATTGAATTAATCCAATGGCAATACATCACCTGGCAGGGTCAATTATAAAATGACATGAGTTTTACCCACTCAAGGGTTTACTCTGATGACCTTCAAACTTCAGTTTGAACTGACATCCTTCTAGGGTTCACCTGTGTTATGATTCCCCTTGAAGTGACGTCCTTTGAGGGCCCACCTATGTTGGGATAGCTCCTCGAATTGACATAACCATTCATAAAATGGATGATCGGTCAATTCTAAAACCCCAAGAGACATATCAACCTCAAATTGGCTTTCACCTTAACCTAAGCAATCGATTTCTGATGCTGCCTTGTACACATGGCGTTAGTTTTCGATATTATCTTGTAAATGTGGCATCATGTAGTTAATACCATTGAAAAAATCGAAGCGAAATATCAGAGATGATTTTCTTTCCCCTTTGACCGATAAGACTTTGGTGAAAATCTCACTACTGTGGTTTCCGACCATTTTCATAAAAAATAAAATATTATATATATATATTATAATAATATAATTTAAAAAATATATATTATAATAACATAATTAAATATATATATATATATATATATATATATATATATATTATAATAACATAGTTAAAGAAAAAAATAGCTGTATTTATCTAATAAGCAAAAACAAACTAACTCTCACATTCCATTCAATATTTCTAGTTCTTTTGTGTCTTTTCTTCAAATGAGGGGCTTATCGTAAAATAAAAAAAATTCAAGGATCTATAGAAAGAAAAGCAAGACATTAAATGCAGCAGGAAGAGAATCTCGTTTGAAGCATCCACTACAAACTCGCCGAGTCAGGGTTCTGCCATTATTATGGTAGAACCGATTTCGCTTGAGCACCACTCTAATTTTTTTGGGTAAAAGCGGTTTTACAAACAAGTCAAGCCTCTCTCCATATGTGAAGCTCTAAACCGCAATTTCTTCCGGACTAACCTGACATGTACGTGTAATAGGGGTGTATATGTCATTAATGACAACTATTTACTAAATTAATAATCAATAATTGCGATGATAAACTTGAACATTTGAATAAATGTGATAAGAGTTCACCAATACAATTGCACCACATGGATGACGTCCATAAAGTTTGTCTCAAGGTAGTCTAAACTGTTGTGCATCCATTCAACCTAGTGTGTTTGTTTTCAGATATTATACCTGAAATGAAATAGAGAAGAGAGATAAAAAAAAGGAAAGAAAATGATGTCTTAAGTATGCGGACATGAATGCACAATACAGAGCAAGGAAGCCTCAATATTGTGTTCGAGGGATAAGAGTCTCTCTATTTACTTCCCAAAGAAATCACGTGATGTGTTGTTGATTAGGTATTTTGCACTATTGTCTAACGTGTTTCCTTAGCATATTATGTATGTATTTCAGAGGGCATATTCTGCTATTTATAGGCAAAATATTCCAAAATATGCTCTTGACAATGGCAGGTGTCAACAAGAACCATGCCCACAGAGTTATTAGGAAACATCTCCATGCAGAGAGCACATCTATAGTTTAAGAGTAATCAACGCTCAAAAGCAATTTCCAAAAGCAGTCTCATAGTGACTCACTTTATCATAAATGACCCTTCTCTGTTTGCCTTGAGATTCAAGAGATTATGAATCGATGCCACATGTAATATGCATGGACATATATATCCAAAGCAATGTAGTCATTCTTTTCCCCTCCATTCCTAAGAAAGCCAATCCCCCCTTTAGTAAAATATATAACTATATAAACTACTGAGGTTTTTTCATCATGTGAGAATCTCTTTATGGATTTAATGCAATAATCTTTAAATAAAGGATCCCATTGAGGTCCACAACATACATGCTTCAAACTATGATTCTCTTGTGAGGAAACTCTTTTTGGTATGTCAATCTATCTTCCTTTCGAGGGAAACCAGAGCAACTATTACATCTTACTAGGGGCTAGTAAAGTCGAATTACCAATACATCAAGAAATTAGATCTAAGATCTTCACAAGCAATCCATTTTCATGGTCATCATCCTTACAAGGAAAAGTTGTCATAACACCCTCAAGATTCTAGATCGAGCAACCAAGACTATGACACTTAGATAGGAATTAACAATAGTCCAACTAAGACTATGACACTTAATTCAATGGTTGGGATTAGATAGGAACTTAACTAATCTAATCTAAGGGTAGAGAATTAAGACTAATCCAAAAGAGATAAGGACTCCTAGACTATTGGAAACTAAAATCAGAAAACTATATAAACACTAGAGCTAGTCGTATGAACCAAAAATTAATTAAAGAAGAGAAGAGAGAGAAGAAGAAAGGTACAACAACAACTACATTGTGGAGGCTTGGAATCTCAGGAATTAAGACTTTGACGAGGAGGAAGATGGTGTTCTACTCAACACCATTAAGAATTCGAGGTAAGTACTCAAATAAAACCTTATTTTTTATATGAGCTAGGTATATATGTCATATTCCTTGAGTATGACATAGCATATCTATCTAAGTCTCTTTCTTCTACTTCTTCGTAATCAAAACATGATAAAAGACAATAATGTTTTGGAATTATAACCATATGAAGATCAAAGTTGTTAAGGTGAATTGTTTATATTCTAAATTGTAGGTCTTTCTTGGAATACGATTCATGTTGATTGTTTAATTTAAATTTTGGTTTTAGAAGGTGTTGGAGGAAAATCTGGGGAATTCCTGAGCGTCGGTCGAGTCGATCGACATGATTAGAGACTTCCGCTGTTATTAGTTAATTATGATGGAACATATAGAATGATATTTATGTGTTGGACCGCATCCATTGTTATGGATCCGAAGGTCACACCTTGAATATCCTTAAGAATACATATCTCGGATTCGAGGCGTGAGAAAGACTGCTTCCGAGGTTGGCTAAGATATCATCTTGATGGTTCTTCGACCTCGGTATATACATTAGAGTACACTCAGAGAACTTCATCAAAGCTCATGTCGCCATCTAATACGACATTAATTATGTCTCCTTGACATCAAAATCTTTATTAATTTGTGAAACAATAAGGTATGAATCCCCATGAACTCTTATCTTATTAATACGCAGTTGTCTAGCTAAGATCAGTCCAATCGACAAGGCTTTATACTCGGCTATGTGGATGGTTCTTCGACCTCGGGATATACATTAGAGTACACTCAGAGAACTTCTTCATAAAAGCCCGTATCGTCATCCGATACGGCACTAATTCCGGCTCCTTGATAGCAAAATCTTCATTAATTTGTGAAACAATGACCTTCGAGTCCCCAAGAAGTCTTAGCGTATTCATATGCAATTGTCTAGCTAAGATCAGTCCAATCAATAAGGCTTCATACCCGGCTTTGTTGTTTGTACAAATAAAATCTAACTTGAATGAGAAATATAAATGATACCCGTTATCTGCGATAAACTCGATGCCAGCACCTCCACCAACGGTATTAGTTGACCTAGTGAATTTCATCTTCCACTCACGGTCCTTAACCAAGTCAATTTCAAATTCCGACAGTTCCTCTTCTTCATCATTAGAGAAGGCCGCCAGTAGATTGGCACAGCCTAACCTCGAATAGAATGAGGATGTTCACATAATATATCAAACTCAGAAAGTTGTAGAATCCACTTTGTATACCTCCCGATGAGCACCGACTGAGATAATAAATATTTAATGGGATTTGCCCAAGTGATCAAATGAGTTGGGAATGCCAACAGATAATGCCGCAACTTACGGGCCACGTGGGCAGGAGTAAGACAGAACTTATCAACTCGAGAGTACTTCAACTCAGTACCCCAAAAGAGCTTACTAACATAATAAACAGTTTTTTCAACACCTTGATCATCTTCTTGGGCAAGTAGTCCCCCAATAGAATCCTTTGAAGTGGCCAGGTATATCCGAAGAGGTCTCCCTGGCATTGGTGAAATCATGGAATGCAGATGTTTCAGAACATCCTTAACATTCTCAAAAGCTTGATGACACTCTTTAGACCACACAAATGAAGCACCCTTGCGAAGCAAGGCCATGAATGGAGAAATATATGCAGAGAGGCCTGAGATAAACCTTCGAATATACGAGACTCTACCGAGGAAGGACTTCAGTTGCTTTTGATTCTGAGGTGGATTCATCTCGAGGAATGCTTTAGAGTTGGCTGGGTTGAGGTCAATACCTTGCATATGCATCAAGAACCCCAAGAACTTCCCTGCGGTAACCCTGAAAGCACACTTGCGTGGGTTCATCTTGAGGTTGTAAAGCCTGCAACGTTGGAACATTTTTCTTAATACCTTGAGGTGATCATGTCGCTCCTTGGATTTTACAACAGTTTCATCAACATAATCTTCAACCTCGATATGCATCATGTCATGAAAGATGGCAATCATTGCCCGCTGGTAAGTAGCTCCTGCATTCTTCAAGCCAAAAGGCATTACAGTGTAATAAAAATTACCCAAGGGTTTCCAAAATGTCGTGTGAGGAGCATCAAAACCATGCATTCACATCTGATTATATCCACTGAAGCCATCCATGAATGTCACATCCCGAACCTAGAGATCTCATTGGAGTCCCTACAGATTTGAAATATAGCTCTCACCCCATCCACATGGGAATGGATAAGCAATACTTTACCAAACCATTGAATTAAGTAAGAAAATTATAAAATAAAGTTTTGAAAAATAGTACTATTAAGATAATATCCAACCAAAACAATCTTCAAATAGAAAACGACGTAAATAAAATATAATTTAAGTCTCATGCTTCAATCAAAACGTATTAAACTATTCAAATCTAATCCTAATGATAATAACTCTTTAAAAACATAAATCCGACTAATCCTATTACAAATTATATTGAAACCATCAAACAATATTCTAAATATAACTAAGGTCTCCATCATCTTCTTGTCCTCCATCCTTATCATCATAGTCCTATTGTCCATCATCTATAGGTCTTGCAATATGTTGCTTAGAAAGCGTAAACTACACTTAGCTTTGTAATTAAATGAATATAAACTGTATTTAAGATTGAAGTAGGTACAATGCCACTCTCCAATGATAAACCATTTACAAAAACAGAATAGTTAGTATATGCAATTAGTGACGTGAATGAGATATAAAGCAATATAAAATGATGAGGTGTGCAATGCAAGTACGTTGGTTCAATTATTAATGAATGAATGCATGTTGTGCACCTAACAATTATAATCACCACATGCGATCTAATACAATTGTATGATATACAAGTATGCATGTTGTTTGGCATTCGATTAGTGTATGTTCACACCCGATCAAACCCTAGTCAATACAAGTCCGAACTCATCCACTACCAATTTGGAAAGCCTTGTGTACCAGGTCAACCTGCCAGCATTCCTGTAGATCGCCAACATCCGTAACATGCAGCCAACTCTTGGGCCCGTCCACAAGGACATTCTCGTCCGGACACTGGACCCCACAATCTCCCTCACCAATAATAGGTAGGGTTGTCCTCGTAAGACAAGAATCAATTTAGATGGACATTGGCAATACAAGCCAATCAATTTTGTGTACATGAACAAGTGTAATTTGAGATATAAAACATGATCATAATAAGTTCCAATGTCATAGTAATGTAATTCAAAATATCACCCGTTAGGCAAACATAGAAAATCTTCCACAATAGGTCATAAATTCCAAATCTTCAATATTATGTAATTCAAACACCAGATATGATCAAATTCCGATATTAAAAACATGCTTGCAAAGTTTCACGCAAATCAGAACAACTTCAATTTTGACGATATACTGTGAGTCTGCCGAATTGCCTGTGAGGATAGGATCAGTACACTCGCTGGTACACCAGTAAACCTCGGCACACCAAACTGTAAACCCAAGAACAGTGTTCAAAGGGGATCGGCACACCCGCCGGTACACCGGCCCCTCTCGGCACACTAAACAGTAACAAAAACAAATCCCACACAGGGGATCGACACACTCACCGGTACACCGGGAGTCTACCGATATACCCAGAAGTGTGATCGACACACTAACCGGTACACCGGTGAGCCTGTTGATCTCACAAAAACACCCATAATTCCTTAATTTTGTATTTTCCAGTCCCATTTGGCATATAAATTATCAAAACACTTACCATGTAATTCAATTCTAAACAAAACCCATGAAACACATCATAAACAACTCATCAATTCTTACCTTGATCTTGCATGGCATTCAAACCTGGAAAATAGAATCTTTATCATGTTTTCTTATGAAATAGTAGAAGAAAGAGATGTGCTATGTAATAACCCAACTTATTATTAAACAAGGAATGCGGATTTCCATATCAAACCATAAGTAATAAAAGCAAAATATATCACTTTCATTAATTGTAGGCCCCTGTCAACAGGCTCACCGGTGTACCGCTGATGGACGGAAACCCCACATCACTCCCCAACAAGCTAATTCTAATTACCCAGCACATTTGAATGCAATTGTAGGTATGGTCAAATCAATAGACTAACCAATGGTGTAAGGCATACCATTGGGGTTCAAGGGTGGTTTCCACAGCTGGATAGAGCCATCCTTCCACCCTTGACTCACTGAGACTATTTCTCAAACACATGGTGTACCCAACCCAACTATCTCAATATGGAACTCAAGGATGATTAACTATAGGTAGGTCAAGGTCTATTTGGTCATATATTGACCCCAATTGTCCCACTATGGTATCAGTAGAATCAATTCCCAACAAAACTGATCAAAACCCAATTCAAGGTTCAACATATATAGGTCTTACCTCCATCGATGGACTCATCGGTGTACCAGTGGGTACCGATGGGGTGTTTATAACTGGAAATAGGCCCCTATCTGCAGGCTCACCGGTGTACTGGTGCCTTCCAATGGTGGCACCTTATTTTCTGGGTTTCTTGGTCGGCAGGGCCACCATTGTGCCAGTGCCCACCGATGGATCACGGGATGTGGATCCCAGATCCATTCTAGGGTTTCCCAAAAGTCATAAAGAGGAATCCAATAGGTCTTGAGGCACACAAATAAATTAATACTATGTAAATCACTCAATAAATCGAGTAAACAATCAATCTTAACGCATTCGACTCCAAACAGATCAATAATCATTTTTTCATACAAATACATGAAATCGGATCTCACACAATATCTTATTTGTATTACACATAAAATGAGACTTACATTCTCCTTGAGTTGAGATCCACATCTGAGTTGTTCGTCTATCCTCCATTTCCTCAATTCCTTTTTCTTCTTCTTTTCTCTTCTCTTACTCTACTACATGGGAGACTAGGGTTAGGTTTGGTTTCTCTTTGTTTCTCCTCTATCTCAATCTAAGACAAAAGGGACGGATGAGGAAGTGTTTATGGAAGATTTCCTTCCATAACTTCCCTTCCACGCACCTCCTCGCGTTCTCCTCATCAAACACAATTTTAATTTGTCACCCTATCCCCCAAAGTTTATGTTAATTACCAATAAATCCTAGTTCTCATATAATTGTTTCATAGCTGGTTCAATGTTCTATTTGTCCATTAGTTATCCTTATTAAATCCCGAAAACACCCAACTAGGCCACCTGCTATTTCTTAGTATTATTCCCAACAATTATGAAATAAATTTATTAGGTGCGGATCCTTACCACCTACTCCCCTTAAAAGGGTTTCAACCCCAAAAAATCAGTACGGTGTGAATCCCTTGATCAGCAACAATCACTCAACTAATGAATCTCAATCGAATATCTCAACTTGTTGGTACATGCTTATATTGACTTGGGACACTTCCAGTGAGTCCTAGGGCAGTCTCCCTATCTCGTGTCATTACACTACAATATTTAATATCAATGGGAGTCCAATCAACTGCTCACACAATAACAACAAACAAAAATACAATCACCAAGGCCATAGGCTGGAATACCAAATGAAATCTTGCATAAACACATAAGCATTCCTTCATTGAATACCAAAATTTAAACACATAACAATACTAAGCATAGGAGTTCCAAGCAAAACTGGGTAGTCACAGCTACCTCTACGTACTAGAAATCAAACAAAACAAGGTTCTATATAAACTAAGAAAACATCAAAACAAATGGGGTTAACTCCCCTCAAACAACCGGCAACCTTGGGATCTCATTTCCCTACTCATCTACCTCCAGTTCCTTTGTGCTAGTCGGTTGTGGCTCCGACACAGGTGATGGTGAAACCGCGTCGTCGGCTCTGTGACAGGAGCTGGCTATCTCATGGAGGTAACCCATGATCTTCTTTGTTGCCCTCTCCCACACAGACCAGAGCTCTCGAATCTCGGTCCTGGTCTGCTCAGTGGTCCTCTGTAAGGCCGCCGAAGTCCTCTCAAGAGACTCCAGCCTAGTCTCAATGGAGTTGTTCCTCCTGACATAGTAAAGGACCAAAAAACGAGCTGCCTGAGCTGATGTGGATGCCTCATGTTGGGGTGCTACTGGACTCTTTGGCTGCGGTGGTGGCGCATCCTTCTGCTGCTGCTCTCTCTCTCTCCTCACTCTCTCAATCCCATGCCTGGTCTCCTCAAGCTGAGGTGGTCTGATCCCCATCGCAGTGATGTTGACTTTGGAGAATGGGCACACCTTCTCGTCCTCCCTCAGGGATGGCATTGTACTCCCCATTTCCTTGCCAAGGCAGTCATCAGACAATTGAAGGGTAATTGACTCTTCTTCTTTGGCTTCTTGATGAACCAGATAATGTGTTGCATAATCAAGTTGGGCAGACAAGGCTATTGTCCAAGAGCTAACTGGTTCAAGGTCTGAACCATGTGAGAAGCGAGGTCGGTTGTGTTCCCCGACCTAGGGTAAACACTATAAATGACGATGTTATGAAGGGTACGGTAAAGGGGCAACATGGCAGTAGCTGGCAGAGTATTGCCATCACTCCACGGGACTACATCTCCACAAAGTCTACGGGTTGCGGCATCCCGTTCTTCGATCTCTAAATCAGGTAGATAAACCATGGATGCGTTCATGGCTAAACCCATGATGTTTGCTACCAAGGGTACAGTCAAACGATGGGGTTTGCTGTCGATCTTGAAGTAAATAAACATACCCCGCTCATTGCACAATATCATGGAGGCGTACATGAACAGTGCCATGGTCGGGTAAGCAGAGCTGCACCCACTAGGATGTCGACTAGTCCATAGGTTCTAACATGCTCAACCTTTGTTGACCTCTCTATTATGACTTGTCGGTTGAAGAATGTGTGAGTGATAGCCTTCTTGATCTCCGATGATTGCTGAGGAGATTGTGCCCTAGGTTCCGAGTCCGAACTCTCGTCCCCGTCAGTGGACTCTTCTCTTGCTTCACGTGTAGGCTCCGGTGGTGGTTGGGCTGAGCTTGCACCATCTCTTCGAGCCTTCACGGTTGCTGCCCTAGTACTCTTCAAGGGATTCGGTTTGCAGGTTTTCTTGACTCTAGACATTGTAAGGTTTGGGAAAAACGATTCCAGGGAGCTAGGGTTTGCAAGGGAAAAGGGATTTAGGGCTCAAAAAGGGTTCTAGGAGGCTTAGAGAGGACAAAAGAGTTTTTTTAGGGTTTAAGAGTGAAAGGAATGAGAGAATACCACATTTAAAGGGGTTTCGCCCTTGCGAGTTTGGTACCCCCGCACCGCCGGTGTACCGGTGGGTACTAACCAAGGTGCCGATGCCCTAAAAACATCCCAAATTAATTTATTTTTAATTCCTTTTACTTCTTTAACTTAATTTTTTTCTTTTATAATTTTAATTCATAATTATCACATCCAAAAATGATTAATTTTATCCTAAAATAATTTATTTCAATTCCATTTGCTATATGGACCAGGTCTACACCTCAGATTCAAAATTTTACATTTACTCTACTGGACTTGTATTTGACCCAACCACAACTAAATCTTATGTTAATCCATACTAAGTTTCCTTCTTCTAAATACTTCTACACTAGTCCAAATTTTTATCAATCACTCAGCAATCAAACTTGGGAATAATCCCTCAGAAATAAATACATAATGTCTTTTGTTAATTCTTCATACTTATGCTAATACACCTTCCTTTTCATAAATTGTAGGGCTAAATGTATTTGCAACTACATTGTCTCTTATATTTATGGAGGTACTTGGTCAGTGTAAGGATTTTACACATATATACACAAGTCTTGGCCTTCACCACAATGTGATTTCCTGGTGGTCAGATCCCTTTGGACCTCCTAACACATTACACTCACCAAATAGCACATCTTACATCCTTAAAGTACATTCGTAAGATCTTCAGAAATGGTGGCCAACCATCCTTCAGTGTTCTTTTGGAATGGATACCTTAAGGTGTACAAACAACAATCAACACTCCTCATCCTCATATATCTAACCCCTTAATATTATATTCCTCCTACAATTATACTATCTTACTATCCTCACAAACTAGTCTACTATCCATAGACCAGCCATTCCTCCTATTTCTGACTCCAATGTCTTTCCTATTTTTAGATTCCTATTAAACCTTAGATTCACTATCATTTTAATCCCAATCCGACTCAAGAAAACTTAGATAACTCAGGTATGACCTAAGCTGAAAAGTTTTCGAAAGGCTTCAGGTCTAAATAAACCTTATGCTCTGATACCAATCTGTCACGCCCCAAAACCAGTAGCTCAAATTCCTTCGCGGGAGGCACGGATCTTGTTACATCCCAAACTTAAGAGATCACAAAGGAGTCCCTAAGAAGTCTAAAATATGATTCTCACCCCATTCCAGATGGGAATGGTAGTCAATATATTGTCAAACCATGAATGAAAATTTAAGATATCATATAATATTGAAAAATAAGTCAAAATATAACTATTAGATTCAAATTCAAATCATAACACACAGCAGACATTAAATAAATCCTCTAGTTTCATGCTCAATCAAACTCCTAAATGAAATAAGGCTTAACAGGAGCCGAAAAATAAACTTTGGCATGGAGGCCAACAAAATCTAGCAAAATCTCAAATAAAATCCCTATTTAGTTTCTTTGATAAAATCAATACCTTCATCAAAACTTTTTTCCACGTCATGGTCTCAAATATCCAAGTCATCCTCGATAATTCCTGAAATATGGTTGCTTGAAAGCGCAAGCTACACTTAGCCAGTAAGTAAACAAATCTAACAATATTTAAGATTGAAGTAGGGACAATGCTATTCTTCAATTGTAATCCATATACGCAATAAAAAAGTGAATCATGTAATATGTGGTGAATATGCAAGTGATTATTGATATGTGCAGAATATGCAAGTGAATCTATGATATGTGCTGAATATGCATGAGGTCAAGTTTTAATGAATGCAATGGATGCTGTGCACCAAAATGTATAATCACCAAGTGTGATCTAGCAAACAATCTAATATGCAATGCAAGCTGTTTGGTACATTAATAATGTAAAGTTCTCACGAGATCAGTCCTCCCTTGAGCAAGATGTCTTAATGAACCATCCCCCCATATAGGGCCACTTTCGAAGATAAGATATTCTATGTGCGCATCATAGTTCTAAGGGACTTCAACCTAGATGGCACAATCCCCTCACCTTATTTCCGATCACAGGTACATATCCAAGGCATCCAAAATAGGAACTCTCCTCAGTGAGCCATGCATTATTCGAATACTAATAGAATTGACTCTTATGATTCGGCTTGGGACTCGCATACAAGGCCTATCTACTGATCATCTTATCACAAGTCTATTGAGGAGTTTCCTTCACCTAACTTAGTCTCTCAATGGACAAGTAAATGGACAAAGCCATAATATGAGTCATAATAGTGTCCTTTGTTGGTCAAGCAAAGTGTGCTCCAACAATAGGATGTCAAGGAATCTACCTCAGCCGGGTAGTCAATATGCAGCTCATTATTTCAGATCGTTTATTAATGCAATGCATACACAATGATTTCGCAACACATATATTAAAACAACACAAACATGAGCACATTCTCATGATCCTAGATGCTATAATGCAAATAGTTTAATATATAATTCAATACACATATAGGCATGATGAAAATGTCATAATTACCATAATGAAGTTATTGAGTCTTATTCTAATCAAATATGAAGTGTTCACACAATCAATGGTTCTTCATGCTAATTAATCCTTTAATAAAGATAAAGACACATATATGGTCACAACATGGTATTAACAAGCTTACAGTTCAAACAAAACATCTGAGCATATGCATAATATGCAAGCAAAACTAGAGGAAGTGTTGTGGAGTTATTTCTTCATGTATCCTAAAATCTCATATTGCTGTGGGAAGTTCTAAAAATTCAAGTCTTTGGTCTAAGGAGTCATAATTTGGTATAGGTATTCCCGATATCTGAAAACATGGTAGGTCATCTATAACTGACATTGTACAAGTTTCCGAAGTACAAAACTTCAAAGAATCCAACACTTGGGATTTTGGTTGGCCATCGGTTGACCGAAATCTGGGAAGGTGGTCCAAATTCCAAACAATTTAAATAAGGGAGGTCTAATTAGGTCAAATATGCAAAAATATGTGGGGTTTAATCTGGTCAGATGACCTGTTGGGCGACTGATGGGTATCGGCTGCTTGTCCAGTGAGCAGGCCAAGTGCCCGTGGTCATCGGTTGATTGTCTGTTAACTTATGGGGTTCTGAGTTCTTAAGTCTAACATAGGTTTAATATTGTAGTCATAACTTTCTCAATACTTATCGGAATTACTTCAAATTTATTTTGATGGGTTCCTAACGAATAGAAGAATCTGAGTAAAAATATAAAATATTCACCTAGGGTTATTTAATAGATAAAATCAGAATCTTTAAATCTGTCCAGTTTTAGTACTTCATTTGGTTTCTTAACCAGATGGTGATAATTATATATATATATATATATATATCTTTACTGATATTTCTTTTATGGTTTTAATAATAAGAACATGAGGAAAGTTATGAAATCAAGAACAAGGTTTCCATCATGTTTACAACATTAGGCTAGAAGTAAATACACAAGATAATGAATGAAAACTCACATATTTGTTGTAGATCCTTTCTTTGATGTGTGTTCTTCAATTTTCTGTGTTGTTGACCCTCTTCTAGTTTCTCCTAGGGTTTTCCTGAAATTGCCTTGTTTTTAATCTCTTAATTCACTTGTTTTACTTATCTTTATAGTGATTTAGGTGTTCTAGTCATATTAGAACTGTTAGTTGGTGTTTAGCAGTTATCTAGACTCCTAGTTTGAATATAACTTATATTTATTAATTAGCTACAAAATTCCTTTTTAACTAATTAAGTATTTAATTCCCTTGGGCCTTAGAGATCACACTTAAGCCCATTAGTGTAGTTGTTAAGCCCATACCTAGTCTAGTTAAGCCTAACTTATGTTATAAGCCAAGTTTTCTTATTCTAAACCCAATTAGTGTAATTAAGCCCAACTACTATTATAAGTTCTTAATTTATTTATTTTAAGTTACATACTACTTTATAATTATATTAATTTATAACTTTAGGTTAGTTTTAATTTATGGCTTTAATAAATTACTATTTTACCCTTCTTATTAAAATTCTTTTCTAATGTTGTTTTTTAGGTCCTTACAACGAGCCTAGGGAGCAGCAGGCAGTTGGGTAGCTGCAAGCTGAGCCATCAGAGCCATCAACTGGAGTTGCATGACTCGCATAGATTCTGTCAAGATTGTTGTGGCAGCACTGGGAACAGGAAGGGCTGCATGCAGAACTATTGGAGCGATAGGTCACTGAGGAAGGACAGGCATTGCAACCGGAGGAAGAGGATCCATCCCAAAGTGAGGGACCTTGGGGTTATTAGCAGCATGTAGTCGCTGAGTTCCAGTGGGAGGTGGATTTTGCACGGTGGTTTTGAAAGATAACTCAAACATGAACAATCTGAGTGAAAGAAAGCAACCAAAGAGTAAAAGGTAAACACCACAAGTTCCCAACAGAGTCGCCAAAATGGTGTTCCTCAAATTGGTAGATAAGCAAGATTAATTAAAATACTGACATAAACCAAAGGTTATCGAGTGTATGGTTTCAATAGAAGTGACAATCTACCAACCTGAGTGATGGGAGGTTTGAAAACCTGTCTTGCACTGTCCTAAACCACTTGTAGGCCATTCCAATGCAAGACTTCCCTATTTTCCGGAACAGAGAGGTGAAATCAAGGAAGACAAGGGGTCAGAAGAGCTTCAAGACTGCCCAGAGAGAATGCAGAGAAGCTTGGAAGTCCCAGGAGTTTAGGAAGTTTTGAGAGTCCTAGGAGATGTCAGGAATCCAATCCTTTATCCAATGGAGGCATGGGCCTTTATATCCAAGGTCCTCAAACAAAGCAATGTTCATGTGACAAGTGTTGCCATTCTGGGACCATGAGCAAAATGAAGATCCCATGTGTTGTCCTTCGGACAACGTGTGAGTCATGCATGGGAACGATCCACTGGTTCATGTAAGAGTTAGCCGTCACTTACAATAGTGGCCTAGAACGCTTACATGCCATTATTCGAGTTGCACGTGGACCGATACAAAGGACACTTGGAAATGTCGGTGTCAGTGCACAGGCTTTCTCTGTAATGTTCAGTCCCTTGATACAATGCCGCCCACGTGGGTTTGATGAGACTTCTCTCTGACCCTCCATTCCTAAAGGTTTCCCGATATTCCATCCTTCCTTTGATTAAAAAGACCATGTGATTCCGTGAAGTTCAGGTGTTATTTCTGAGTTACAATCATGCGAAGATGCTAAGTCTGTCAAGCAGTGATTCCTTATAACTAAGGCACGTGAAGCATCTATTAAACGCCTTTCATAAATGCGCTACAATCATCAGATTGATATACGTTTATGATTTGGAGGCTACAACCTCGAACAATTAGTTTATAACCTCGAGTAATCTATGGTTAAATAACAACTCGTAACCTCATAACGGTTACCTTGAATAGAGGCTCGAGGTACGAAAATGATTTGTAACACCAGGTGCACGATGTCACTTTAGTTGCCTTTGTGTGTGAGGCGGTTCCGCAATTCGGCAAAGATTTTTAAGTGATGGTGTATATTGGTGCTCCCTAATTATTGCCCAAGGGAATGTCCCATGTCCGGGGTGGTTAGCCCAGATGACGAATTGATCATCTCCGGATGGTTTAGGCCCAAATGATGAATTGACCATATCTGAGGAGATTTAGGCCCAGATGACGAATTCACCATCTCTGGGGTGGTTAGCCTAGATGACGAATTGGCCATCTCCGGGGTGGTTTAGGCCCAGATAACGAATTGACCATCTTCGGGGTGGTTTAGGCCCAAATGAGGAATTGACCATCTCCGGGTTGTTAGCCCTAAGTTCAACAGATAGGAGGTTGTACCTGCACGTGTAAGTTCATGATGGTTGCTCGAGGGGATGTCCCATGAAAGCAAGGCCCTCTCCTCAACAAGTGTTACTTTATATCCGATGTAGACTCAACCTCCTTCCTTTGAAAGAACCTCGAGTAGTGACCCTAAAGGGAACTTGAGGAAAGAGCAAAATATGCATACATTATTTCCCATGATGCCAGATGACATTTTTCCGTTAGATTAATTTAAATTTTCAAATTGCCTCATCATCAGTACTTCTTCCATGTTCTAAAAACATGAGAAAAAAAAAGAGGTTTGGTTTTTTGCTGAGAGTCTTGAGTGTTAGGCCATGTTTGGCGAACCTTTTTGATGATCGGAAGTCCTTTCCAACCCTCAAACAAATTTCCATCTAATGCTTTGGTTGTTTGGTAATACTTATGAGAAGCGCTTTGAACAGAAGAGCTTCTCAAAAAGCTCATGTTGTCAAATTAAGGGAGACCGGTGTACGTGGTAAAGATAAGTCTATGTGTCCGTCAGATAACAAAAAATGTCGGAAGGTAAATCTAGGTGTAGGCCTAAACCGCAGTGCAACAATCGTTCCTATAGTGTTGCTCAAATTAGGTTGGAGAGGTCGGATCAATAAGATGTGGTAAACTGATACAAATTATGCACAAACAAGTATAGATGGTGAAGAAAAATTCTTTTCTTGATCGATCCAAAAGTGATTTCTTACTTAGGGTTTGTTTGTATCGCAGGAATTCTGGGGTGGGAATTGGAATTGGCAGGTGTGAATCTCAATTCTTGCATTTAGATGACCAATTCCCATGGGAATTAAAATTCACGTGGGAAAAAAAAGACACCCAATTCCCATGATTCATGAGAATTAT
>JAUPMG010264258.1:0-20130 GCA_031762675.1 Pachysandra terminalis
ACATGTTTAATGTTTAGGACAAAAAAACCAACAAAAAACCCTGGTTTCCCCACATTTCCCCAAATTTCCCTCATGTCGCCGACGTTTCGGCGACATTTCGCCAATGTCACCTGGCGACACGCCAGGCGACACCGACATTGTGAACCTTGTTCAGGACTAAACTCCCAAAGCTCCCCATAAGAATCACCCCTATCTCCATCATTGCTGATTAAGCTATTCTCCACATCTTCTACACAATTATTCTCCCCCACTACAACTACTCCAACCCTTCTATTGAATTCCTGTACCCTGTCAAACCTCCAACCAACTACAAACCCAACCCCAGAAAGAGACTGAACTGCCGCTGCCGACGGAGAAATCATCGGCCTGGAGAAAAAACCCACCTCAAGCCTCCACCATTCCTCTACTTTAAAAATCGGAAAGACCCCTGGACAGCACACTTACCTTCGCACCATCAATCCCTATCCCTCCAGTATATTGCTGCTCCTGAAAAGAACAGGAACTAAGCCAATAACCTCCAGATTTTGTAACGAGTTTGCTTCTCTCTCTACCCATTATAGAAACACCTCCTCTCTAGCTTTACCCACATGATCTGCACTTCTCTCCACCGTTTGTGAAAGGTAAAAGCTCCTCGACTTCTGCTCCCACGACTCCTCGTTAACTTCCAAATATTGACAATCCTTCGAAGTGCATTGTCCAGAAAATTCCCATGATGGGTCAAAACCTGCAGCAGATTCGAATCAGAAGGAAGCCCTCCTTTGCATCTCCTTTTCTCGTTCCAGCACTCCTTCGTCTGCAACTGTAGCTGTTCTAGAAATTACTTTAGGGACCCAGCTTTTTTTCTTCTTTATGTGAGACCCCTGACGGGATGAACTGGGCCCCATCTCCCTATAGTCCAATCCACCTAACCCATCATTAGAAACACGAGCCCGTTTTCCTCCTAGGCTCAACATCCCTAAGGCCCAAAACCCCCTTCCCTTTAAAATCTCTCCTTTGGTCCCCACTGCACCCGGATGAGTCCAACTCCAACTCCCCAAGGCCCTTACCTCCTATCGGGCCAGACACATCTACCAGATTACCAGAAATACCCTTAGATTTAAAATTTGAATTCAAATCTCCTAGGGTCCCACCACTCTTCCAGTCTGACGCAGTCCCCCTCTCATCTTCTCCCACGTGTGTTTGACCCATACCCCTTTTTTTCCCGTACATCGTCTTCTTCCTTCCTTCATCCCTGGTATACAGGCTCATCTAACTTGTTTCTGATCACACGCCTACTCCCCAAAGACATTGTTTTATCCTCCCACCAAATTTGACATAAAAAAGCTTTCGTTTCTCATCTGCAAGGAAACGGAATGAGTCTTCCATGGAGATTTTCTTACCTGAATACATGCCCATTGAATTTCTCTCTTTTCCTCTGTGGCCAAATCAGTTAGGACATAACCACGGCACATTTCACTGATCAACGAGAACACCTATCCAACCAAAGGTGCAAAGGTATCCCATACACCCTAACTCACATTCGATCATCAGGAATGCCGTCAACCTCGCAACCGGCTCTCGGCGTTCACCAATCAAGAAACAAAAAATATGGTCCGAAGAATCTTGACCCAACTTTCAGCACCCTTTCCGCTTCTTCCGTCGTCTCAAAGGAAAATAAGAAGAGAGAAGGATTCAATTTATGGACAGAAAATTCATTATCCGTCTTCCACGACCCTACTGTGCAGTCTACCACATCCGACGTACGTGGTGGCTCCCCTTCAAATCTACCAACTAAACTTTTTTCCAGGGACTTAAAATTATCAGTAACATCCAGATCATCACAGATCACTGTCTTACTACCAGTGCTCCACAACTGATTTAAAGGACCAGCTCCGACCTTCAAATCAGCAACCCCCACCATATTGCATGTATCATTAACAGCATCAGCTCTAAAACCCCCTTCCCCAACGCTTTCTCTATTTCCGCCCCAGAATAACCAGCCTTGGAGAGATCCTGGATCAAGCAAAGACGAAGGACAGGTCGCCGATTGATCCGAAACTGAGATCTGAATCCCTAACCTCCACACCAATGTCTGCAATAGTTCGGTCCAGCCTTTCCTCACGTCTCCCTCTGGACAGCATAAGCACTTCATCTTCCCATTGCCACTAATCTCCGACAATTTGAGAAAGCCTCCATTACCATTCCTCCTCACCTCCAACATCAACACCGACTGTGACAATCTTCCAGAGTGCACCACCACCTGCTCCAACGATGTTTTGATGCTCTTTTCCACCCCTTGAACCTGCCAGAAACAACCATCCTTTGGCATCACAATCTCCACTAACCCGATTTTACTCTTTTCTCCAATCTTCACGAACTCCTTACCTTTGTCCGTCCACCGAAAGAATTTGAAGGCTGTCGCCTCCACTCTAAGATGAACAATCATCGCTCTTCTCTAGCTTTGTACAGTTGACTCAAATGTTAAGGAGCTCATTAAATGACTAACAACATAGCCGAGGGAAGATAGTTTTAGCCTAGCTTAGACCAAGTCCATACTCTTCTGGACATTTAAAAAGTCGGTGGAATTAATCCTTTATGCTGTAGTATATCTTCAAATGTTAACTAGCCTAGTGACATATGGTTCGTTAATTTTCTTAATTGGGCTCATACCCTTTGTTATCTTCAGGACCCTTCTTCTACTAAGAAGAGAAGCTTTGATCAGATGCTCGCAGATGGTATATTTCTCATCTTAAAGCATATAGTTTTATATTCACTCAGCTCATCAATTTCATGATTTCGATAAATCACTCAGGAGCAAATGCAAAGAACAACGACAGTGCTCAGTTCCATAGTGCAAATATTCCAGTTTCAATGCCAGGGAAGCCTGCAGTTCCTATGCCTGTGACCAATTTGAATATCGGGATGGGTCTCTGGAATGCACCCCCAGCTGGAGCTGCACACATGAAGGCAAGACCAAATGCATCTAGTATTTCACCAGTGGTAGTTCCAGACACTATAGTTGAACCTGAACACCAGTGGGTTCAAGTATGTCATATCAAGCTCTTTATTTATATATCTTTGCTTCAAAACTGTTTTACATGGTAAAAAATTGCTAATGTCTATGTGGTATGGTTACTATTGTCAAAACATGTTACAGGCACCTTCTGATGAACTGGCATATTTTGGTTCACTTATTTATCAGGCCAATAGCTGGCTATCAGAATCATTGCTCTATACGCGCGCGCACACACACACACACACACACACATATATATATATATATATATATATATATATAATTTTAAAAAAAATGCTCTTTATGTTAGCCATGTATTGATCATTTTGTTGTGCAGCTGATGAAACTTGATGATATAGTAGATTTCAAAATTGATTAGCTTTAATTTAACTAGTTTAATTTTGCAATTCTCAGCTATTCAATCTAATTTTGAACCAGCTAAGAACTGAAGCAAAAAGATTAACGAAATTGAACTTTAACATAGAATTACAGAGAAAGGGAACAAACATTTGAAAATGATCCTACTGAGAATCTTGTGACAACCATGATCTTAAAGTTTGAAATTCACAAATGAGAGAAAATGAAATTATTTCACTAATTAATACTCTTTTCTAAACTGCAAAATAAACAGAGAAATTTAATAAAAATCAATACCAAAAGATCAGGAGATTGAAGGAAAAATGCAAGAAAAACAAATAAATTCAAGCCTCATATCAGTTCAACTGATATAATGAACAAAAAGCGAAGCAGAATTTTGTACCAATAACATGAACTTAATAACAGACAACACAGAACAGACATGGACGATTTTACTTGTCCGTCTCAATTTTGAAACTTTGAGGCAAGCAATGAAGGTGCGGGTGCAAAATCGAAGGTATGACCAAGCGAGAACTAAAACTTGGTATATGAGTAATTATTAGAGGTCTCTTTCTGCTTGGAAAAGGATACGATGAATAGGGCTTATTGTAACCAAGATCATGAGCTATTCCTTGTAGAACAAGAACGAGAGGAAGGGAGAGTGATTTTGAGTATTGGTTAGTGCTGATTTGTACTGGCCGATCCAAAAAGATTTATTTATTTTTTTGTTCAAAATATTTTATGATATTTCTTCCCATCCTACATAAGTGTAAACTTGTTTATTAATTTTGTTCAAGAAAAATTTAATAAAAGTTAAATCCACAATAACATATTTTTAACAGTTTGACATGTAAACATTATAAAAAGATGGTAAATTACTTTTATGATGTTGATTAATTAATTAACTTGTGAGTAATTTTTTTATGTATAGCTATTGATTACTGGGTCCTATATATTGTTAATATATATATATATATATATATATATCAATTTTAACCAATCAGACAACCTTATATTTATACATGAGGGGTGAAAATATCATTTCATAATTTGAAGGGAGATGTTAAAATAAAACTTTGATATCTGACTAGGTAAGTAAATAGCCATACTAGAAGGGGTATTTCATAATCAAGGTTTAATGCACCGGAACTGGGCCATTACCAGCCGGTCCGGATCCAGTACAGTAATTAAAAAATTTTAATTAAAAAAATAGATCAGATGGGACCGGTTGCCGGACCGCCAGTACATAACCCCACGATACAATAGTTTGTATCGCGGGTCGGGATCGGACCGGACCGGTCCATAGAAGCATGTTCATAATCATAGATATTATTAAAGAGGAAACAACAATTTTCCTTTTACAAACATTATAATTGTCCGGTACGTATTAGTATAAGTCCGGGATGAGTGTTCCTGTTCAATATATACTGGTCAGCAGTTTCTAAGTTTTAAGGTAGGCTATTTTTTTTTTTTTCCAAAATTATAGAAACCTGCTGATATGTACCGGTACTGGTCTGGTTCAAATTGGTACAACTGTTCCAGTTTTTAATCTCTAAGGTGTGGCATCGAGTGTTTTACATGACAAAAACATAAGGTGAAAACCTCAAATCGTGGGGCATAAGCCTCACAAGCATGCATTTAGATTAAATAAACAATGACAAATAAGAAAAGTATAAAAGAGTAGTGAATCATGAAAAGGAGAATACAAAATAGTTCCCTTCAATGTGAAGTGGAGCCTCAAAATAGTTTAATTACTGTAACACAATGCATAAAGCTTGGGGGCTTTGAGGGTATTTGGAGAGAAAGAAGTAGCAGAATATTTGAAGATAAGAGAGCAAGTTTGGGGGCTTTGATTGAATCCATTGAGAGTTTGGTGTCATTTTGGGCAAGCATTCTTCCAGAATTCAAAGACGTGTCACGGTCAGTTCTTTTTAGATGTTGGGAGGCAATGATTCATATGTAGAAGTTGTGTAGGTGTGAGTTGGAGAATGCATACTTGTGGACCTTGTGATGTTTTTTCTGTTCCTGTTTCCCCACTTGGGGAAACCTTGTATTTTCTATTCTCCCTCTTTTTATAAAATCTTTCATTATTCATCAAAAAAAAAAAAACACCATGCATAAAGCTTTCCTTAGGCACAAGATAGCCTCAAGACAAGATTCCCAAGCCTCATGTAAGCCTAGCATTTGAATCTGTGAGCATCATGGACAAGCCGTTCAATCATGGGATAAGTCTCACCTTTAAGCCTCGAGGCATTTTTTTTTTGGGAGCCTCGCCTGAGAATGTGAAGTCCAACTTTAACCTAATCATTGATCACAGTGCAGCACTGGTACAATCTATGCATATTACATATGCTTTTTTTAATTTATTTAACAATTTTTGTAAAAAAAAATGTTGGCAATCTTTTGTTTTAAGTTTCTTATATTTTATATTTTTTGAGGCCTCCTTTTACTTGGATATGAGCTGACCAATCTGATCATACCAGATATACCCGAACCTGGCCAACCGGCTAGTACGTCCTAGCACAGGAGGTGATCAATTCTATTCGTAGTAGTGTCCTTAAAACCATAGAAGGGAGAGTTTGATCAGTTTCTGGAAGTATTCATGGAGGGAGGGAGGATTAGGGATGGCAACGGGGCGGGTTTTGAGGAACCCAAACCCTCCCCTAAAGGACTCCCCCTAATACCAAACCCTATTGGGACGATAACGGGGCGGTCACGGGGCGAGGCGGGTTTGACCTGGTTAAAATATTTTTTTAATTTAAATCTTTAATATTTTAAGTATATTTACTTATAATATATAGATTTATACATAAAATATATATTTAAAACATAAAATACATATTTAAAACATAAAATACACATTTAAAACATAAGTGAATGGCAATGGGGTGGGATCGGGGCAGGTTCGGGGCAGGAAGAGCCAAACCCTAATCCGCCCCTAACCCGAGTTAGGGGTTACCAAACCCTAACCATTAGGGGCGGGGCAGGTTACCCAATTAACCCAACCCGTTGCCATCCCTAGGGAGGATCTAGTCAGTTTTTAGAAGTATCTAGGACACGCATCACGTTGTATCCATGAGAGCAGGGGTGACAAAGAAAGGAAGACAAGGGCAAATATGAAGCGCATAATTACAGCAAAATGGTTCCGAGGGAGGGAAGGTATAGTCATTTTTTGGAAGTGTTTAGGACACTCCATCACATCATACCAGTGCGAGTAGGAAAACAAAGAAAGGAAAAAGGAAAACAAGGCAAAATGCGAAGCACAGTATTAAAGTGATATGGTTAGACAGTGTCTTTACACCATCACAACATACATGTGCGAGTAGGAAAACAAAGAAAGGAAAAAAGGAAAACAAAGCAAAATGCGAAACGCAGTATTATAGTGATATGGTTAGACAGTGTCTTTACATGGTAGCGTCAAAATCGTTTCTTTCTTCTATGTTTTCGGGTGGGTAAGCTGTGGCCTTGTATGCACAACTTCATTTTGCTACGTAATATGTCAACCAGTCAAGCTCGAGCCTGTATCTCTTTATAAATTTTTTTCCTTGAATGAATTATATATAAATGAAAAAGAGGTAAAAAGAATGTACAAAGTGGCTTTGAAAGAGCAATCCCCCCCCCCAAAAAAAATAAATAAATAAAAAATAAAAATACATAAAGAAATGGAAGGACCTAACCCCCATACAACATATCCTCTGATGGTATACCCCTAACCATTACAATTTTGGCACCCCCTTCCTATGGCTAATGTGTCAACAAGCTCATTGGCTGCTCTAAGCACATGGTGGAATGAGGCATTCAGCCGAGTGGATTATGACCTCAGCAAATGAATGAGCTGAGACAGCCTCCATGAGCAATCATGTGAGAGAGTTTCCCAAGAGACGTTGCCAAATAATGACTTCAATATCTTTTTGCTGACTGTAATATATTGTATTGCTAATTTTATACAAAAGATTTGAAAAGTAGAACTCAAAACATGTCTACACATAAAATTCTCTTCTTGGAATAGATTTTCATAATTCATTCATATTCTCGTTTTGGTGTTGCAATGCAATTACTAGTTTCCTTTTGTCTGGTTATTAATTGTTGTTCGATACCTGATACACATCTGTATATCAAAGTTCAATATATTGGAGATGGAATGCCTCAAATTTTATAGCTTCAATTACCACTCAGTATATCAATTCGGTTCTTTTACTAGCTTTTAACTCTCGCTTTGCCAGGATGAACGTGAACTGAAAAGACAGAGGAGGAAGCAGTCTAATAGGGAGTCAGCTAGGAGGTCAAGATTACGCAAGCAGGTTTGTATCTATAGTCTGCAGTATTTCTGTCCAGCAATACCTACTTTAGTTGAGGTAGAATCCATTTGGACCCATAATGATTCTGTCCATTTTGATCCTGATATGATGGCCCATCAACATATCTCGCCATCTTCTTTCTTTGATGCTTGGAGCTAATGTGGGGATATTCTGTTTCTGCAAGCGCGTAGTGTGGTGACACTGAAACAATAAAGATTCATGCTAAGACATTCGATAGTTGAAGGAACAATACTATGAAACTAATCATTTGTTCAAGATCACTCTCTATTACATATGGATTTGAATATTTTATTTCTCAATGACCATGGAAAATCCACTTAATAGTTTATGCTTGACTTTTGGATCTGAAGTCACTAATCACCAGTAATTTGCCCTTTATAGATATTTATGAGTCCAATTCCATTCCATTTGATAGACTCCAACTCCAGATTCAAATTAAAAACAAGATGCACTTCAACTATGTTCTTTTTAATTTAGTGGCTTTTGTTGATAATATCTTATGACTTATTATAATAGCTTGTTAAAGGGTATGGTGCCAAATCGACTTCTCAAGAGCTCATTTGGTTGCTAATTTGGTATGATAACGTTTGTTTTAGGGGAAAGTAGATTCAAACTGTGCATCACATAGTTGCCTTGTGTGGCTTGAGCATGGCTTGAGGATAGTATGCCCTCAATATAGTGTATGGGTCTCCAGGGGTTACATGGGTGTGCATGATGTGTTTTAGAGTGCACACTTGATCCAGATCCCTAACTGCCACATGAGCTGTGTCAACTTCACCTGAAAACCCAACACACTTATTCATCAATGGTCCATAAATATGAAAATCTTTAATAAAATCATCCTTTGCTAATGAAATCATCAAATAAAGATACTACTGCTTTACCTAGATTCACCTATTTTCCACAATTCCTATACATAAAAACCAAAAACTCCAAGATTTTTTTTATCAGTAAAGTGTAATTGTTTTATATATAAAGAAATAGTTACAAGTATACCAAAAAAACAGTTGTATATGAATTGTATACCCAAATCCCAAACCTCCCCACCCAAAAAAAAGAATCAATGAGTGCTCCAACCAGAATTAGCTCCCAACAATCATATCCCAACAGTCAGCCCCCCCACTTTCCAACCGCGAAGAAAACCGAGAAAACAATGTCGAACGCATCGTTCTAAGAACCAGCTCGAAAGGTGACTCAATGTCATCAAACATTCTGGAATTTCTCTCTCCACACAGTCCAGATCACAGCTCCAGGACACATGTTCCATAGGATCTTCACACACCCCTAATCCTTTCTTCTCCTCCACCCACGAATAAATTCCCTATACGACACAGCTCCAATACCAGCATGACCAAACTTCCCAAGGAAAAATTCCCAGCATCTGCCCACCATTTCACAGTGTACAAATAAATGATCCACAGTCCCTTCATCTTTCTTACACAAAGCACACCTGTTCGGGACAGAAATTACAACCATTAAATATCAAATTTAACTTGAGAAAGAAGAAGACAATAAGGTAAGGGGGGGCAATCATTCATTCTTTAATGGATAAAAGAGAAACACCTATAAAAATCTATGCCTCCTAACTCATTGCTTTAATATAATATTATAGACTTTATAGAACATAGAATCTCTAGTATGTGGTAAGCTTTTATTCTTGTTATCCATGTAAAACAGGGAAAACTAGAGGAAACCTAAATGTGTCTCAGGATTTTGGAGGAGTGCAAATGCCTGATTTATGTAACTATAATATTATTTAGAAAAATCTGTGCAACATAGGTTAGGTCTAAGCATAAGTTTGGTCAGGAATGGGGATCTTCGTTAGGGAAAATCTCTTGACCAACTCTATAGTACACACGTTTTCAGATTCTCCCCAATACTTTAGTCTCTTTCAATTGTAAGCAAAAAAAAAGAAACGTTTGGTTTATTCTCTCCCTTGTTTTTTGAAAATTTGCCCTTATTTGCTTGTGACCACACATAAGATTGACTTTTTACTCTTAGCCATCAAGTTAAAAATTGTAGCCTAAGGTTTTGAGGGTAAAATTTAATATAGTGCTCTAAGATGGTATTCTTCATGTTATGTTGTGTCCTAGCTGTTGGTCATTATGGTAAAAATTATACTGTCTCATATGATAAAATGTTTACTATAGTGCTAAGAGATGGTATATAGTAATGGGTTTCAGTAGTTGCTTTACCTGATGAGTTGAAGAGGGAAGGAAGAATTTGAAACCAGCCCTTGGTCTTTTGGGTACAGTTGAGAGAGCCTAAAGTATACGGGAGAATCTGAAATTATAGGTGTTCTACGGGTTAGCAGAGAAATTTTCCCTCTTTCTAAAGCTCCATAGGTGCACTTGCAAAGGCTACGGCTTCCAATTCATTGATTTCATGCATATGCTCAAAAATTCTAGAGAATATATAAGACCGTTAGAAGGGTAGTTTCCCAATAAGTGGTCGTTTTTGGTGTAGAGGGGGAATTCTCTGATGCAATCATTAGAAGCATGGAATTCATCAGACTGGTTGGGACATCAATGACTTGGCTCGGGTGGTAGGGTCGAGTCCTTGGAAAAATGTGCCAATTCTATTCCCTTTATTTGCTCCTTTTCTCATTTTGGTATTGGATGCATATGTCGTATCTTGTTTTGGAAAGATTTCATTAGAGAAAATCTTGTTTGGGAAAGATCAAGTTCTCTCGTATATTCCATTTCCATCCACCCTCAAATAAGTTATTCACCATTTTTGACACCCTTCCTGGTCCTTGTGCAATTTGCTTCAAACAGTTCATTTAGGCAGGAATACGGGATACTAGGCTGGCAGACCTAAACAGGTAGGAATCCTTGCTTGGACTACTGAAGGAAATTTTCATCGACTACAGTGAACCTGACTAGAAGATTTAGTCCTTTGGTTCTAGTGAGAAATTTTCTGTTAAACCTTTCCTTGCCATTTGTAGTAAGATTCTTCAGTGACCTTTTCTATGAGTTACAGTCGGAAGCAAGCCGTTTTTCCTAGGATAGACGTTTTTGTGGTGCTTAACAAAATTAATGCTAACAATGTCCCCAGAAGAGAGAGACGCTTTGCCTTATCCTTATCCCCATAACTGTGCATTATGTGCATGAAGCAAGGAGAGATTGCTCATTTGTTCTTTCACTTTAAGTTTGCTTGTGCAATTTGGACTTGGAGCCATTTCTTACAGTTACTATATACTTCTTGGGTCATGCTAGTTTCCATCCCTCATATGATGATACAATGCAAGCTGCTAGATTTTGGTGTCACAGGTAGAGTTCTGGCCGGATATTAGTATCATGCTGCCATCATGTGGGCTATTTGTGCGAGGAATAGCAGGATCTTTCTTCATAACCTCAGCTATTGTCAAGAAGGGATGATCATGTTAGCTCATTGGGCCATGATTGTTTAGAAGGGTTTTAGAAGATAGAGGGGGAGATCTAACAAGACATGGATGGAGTCGGTGAGTAAGAATTTGAAGACATACAATTTTATTAAAATAGCTTTGAGTAGATGGAGTGGAGAAAAACAATTCATGCTGCCAGTCAACTAGTTGGGAAAAGGTGTTAATCAATTGATGGTTATTTTTACAAATTCTGTCTACAAAGGACGGAATCTCCATCAGTTCTTCAGCACATATGCTGTTGTTTTATGTGCATGTTTGTCGCATGGATTCTGTGGTTTTGGGAAGTGAGCAGATCCAGGAAGGCTTTTCAGATTTGGTTAGCAATAGTGAACTCGTCAAATTTCACACATGCGTCTTACACTTGATAGAACAATCTGAACAAGCAGATCATGTGGATTTTCAATTTTATTTTTTATTTTTCATCATGAGACCTGCATTTCAGACTTATGACAGATAACAATTCTATGATGCATCAGCTTATTTATTAGTCTTATGGATATATAAAGGTAATAAGCATGCTAATGCTTTCTTGATCTGAAAGTGCATGTAATTCGAGCTTCTACATTTGGATGCTAAAGCTCTTTCAATTTTGATGGATGTGTGGATCATTGTTTGTGTTAAAGGTATTGAAGTTGAAATTTAAGGAGGATAAATGGAAGTTAAACTGGGTAGAAGAAAAGAAAACTGTTACAAAGAGATTGCTAGAATTGATTGAATAAAAGAAATTTGTTATAGTTCAGATGATGGCATTTGAGAAACAATCAATAGTAACTAGGTCTTGGTTGAGCAAAATTACTTGAGGTCAAAGATCAAATGGCTAGATATTAGACAGTGGGAACATGAGAAGCTTTAATTATTCCTTTAGGTGGAAAAATAGTAGGCATATTATATGTCAAAGCAAGATTGTCATGCATTCATACTCAGGTTTTAACCCACACAGGTTAGTCTCCCCTGGCAGGCTCTTCAGCTCGGGAACTGGAAGCCCCAGGTTCGAATCTTCGGGCTTACCTGATATATGGTCCTTGTGGGTGGGGTCATGTATCTGGGGTTTACCCTATCCCCACTAAGTGGGGTCGGGGGTTCCATGTCACCAAAAAAGAAAAAGAAAAGGTACTTGTTGATGGAAATGTATACAACGTGTCTCTGGTAATTATTCAGAAGAGCATATCTATTAAATATTGATTAGAACTGTCTTCTGGTGTATTGACATTGTATTCTGGTTGAAATTTACAAAATTGATCAACTTTATTGAACTTGTATATAACGATATCTTTGAATCTTTCGCTTGATTATCATGTTAGGCCGAGTGTGAAGAGCTGCAAGTAAAGGTAGAGTCGTTGAGTAGTGAGAATCAGTCTCTCAGGGACGAGCTGCAGAGGCTTGCAGATGAACGCGAGAAGCTCACATCTGAAAATAAGTCCATTATGGTTTGCTATGACCCCTTAAGTTTGTCTTCCTTTTCTCTGCTTTGCATTCAGCTTTCTTGTATCTTTTATACTCTCCCTGTCAATCTTTAGGCTAAATATATCAAGACCCCGAACTTCAAGAAATGAGGATTCTCTTTTTATACAAAGATCCATATGCAGTCTTAAACCACTTTCATTTTGGATCAGCCGGAATGGGGTTGCCTTTGATGGTGTAAAACATCAATGGAATGTGGTTGATCTGGTCATGATTCATTGATTCTCCAACCTGTTCAACTTTCTGTGGTACGCCCAGTCCAGAAAGTAGCTCGCCCTTTTGATCACAGTGAAAGATGTTTTGAATTTGAGAAGCATAGGTTACTCTTAGGCCAACCCCGTGTACTATTCTAGAAGTCTGCCTATAAAACTGATTGTAGTGCCTGAAATTCATCAAAATCAATTCCCTAGAAGAACCACAATTTCAAATTCAAAATCTGCTACTAATGAAATTATTGCTGATGATACAGGAACAACTGACTCAGATTTACGGACCTGATACGGTATCTGCTCTCAAAGGTGACAACTCTAAACCGGTTTTCCAGTCTGTAAATGAAGATAACAGTCATGGAGAAGACACTTCAAGGGAGGATAATTTTGTTTCCAGTCAAAATAATGGAAATTTTTTCAGCTCCAACGGGAAGCTCGACTCCGGCTCTAATTGAACATAAAAACTTTTTATTTAGCTTTCATTACTAATCTAGAAGAGTCTGTAACCCTTTATCATCTGTTCCAACACAATGCTATCTATGCTTGTACTTCTTCTCCACAGAAAACAAGCAGTGTCAAATCCAATGTACATTATTGTTGTAAGATGATTCCTGCTGGCAATAGAATAAATACAAGTTTTCAGATATACAGCTGTGATGTTCTTTTTCCAGCCAGGTGCTTTATCTTTATGCACTCGGTTTTATCTTTCAAATTTCCTCTCTAAAACATGTGCTTGTATGAGTAATTGTTACACTGAATGGTTGGATGCGGATCCGGTTCCTGATGATCTTAACATCTGATGCAGAAAACTTTTCTGGCTCCCCGAGAGTATTTGGTCACCTGGAGCGTGCAAACAATCCAGCTGATTTTACCCAGAACAGTTGGGTCACGCTGATTGTCCGGAACAATTGGATGCGTGACGTGCATAAGCCTGAGCCACAACGTCTACATTTCGATTCAAATAAGATTATCGACTTCAATGGTATAGCATAGCGTGCATACGAGTACCGACGAGATTCAAGTCTATAGACTTTACTTCAGTTCAATCTCGTTCAGATTCTATGTTCCTCTTCCCTTAGAGTTGTCATCTACACCGTATACTTCCATGTCCAAACCCAGATCAATGTACCTCGTAGACTAAGCCTGTTACAACCCCCCGGTCGAGTCCCGTTTACTACCTTCATGGAACATTCAAAGCTCATCCTTAGCTCTGAACCCAAAAGCATTGAGTTCCAAATGAGGATTCTCAAAAGGTCCTGTTGGGCTTGGGAGAGGAAACTGCTTTGCCTCCTGCAATTCATTACATCCCTCCAAACCCCACTATGGAACTAGGTTAAAGGCCCAGCTTGTTATATTCTCTGCAATTGGTTCCTTGTTGAATAAGACTGGATTAATACCCAAAAGACATCGATATCTTAATTGTAAACTGTAGTCTCTTTTCTCCACGCCATGCCATCCTCGTCGGTGATGGCCATTGATAAGTACAGGATGAAGAGCAATATTAGGAGTTTTAATCTCTCCGGCATGGGTATTGCAGTGCCAGTTTGTAATCAGAATGCACCAAACTCTAATGCTGTAATGGTCCATTAATTGTATCTTAAGAGTGCCATACCATCCAACCGATTGTGGTTTCGGCAGCCCTGAGCAAAAAATAAGTGAACGGAAAAGGCAGCCATCTGGATTGAGTATAGTATTTAGATCTCACCAGAAAACACCATGGTCGTTCCATCGATGATAACCAGATGTTCTAAGCTTGTGTCATCCTCAGCTGAGCTGACTGCACATTTGCAGTATTTGATTACAGTAAAATTCCACAAATTAAAACTTCTGACCGGGCAACTGCACTCAGTAGTTTTTCCCCCACTTGGTGAAGGAAAAGAAAACCCTACATGGAAGTTCGAAAATAATGATTGACAGTCAATAGATAGAGAGAGATTTTTGAGATATACATGTCAATGTTTTCTGAAAGTAAAGGTTTCTACACAAACATTTACCTGAGATGCCCTGAACCTTCATCCATTGGATTGGACCTACCCGTTTCCAACATTATATAACATGGTTATGCTATAGGAATCCAACAGTTCAAAACCATATCTACTTCTGATGAAATTCCTTTTTTACACTAAATGTTATACATACCCAAATCTCTGTACATACACTCAATCATCTAGGGTTCGTTAATATTCTATGGTTTAAGGTTGTCTTTATGCAAAACAAATGAAATTTATGAACTGGTAGCGTCTTTCTATGAAAAAACATGTTTTTAATTTCTTTAGGTTGTGTTTGGTTAGTTGGAAAATGATAGAAAGGAAAGTAAAACATCACTTTCCTTTCCTTTCTAATAGTTCTCCTTCATTAGAAAGGGGAAAAATTTGAGAAATTTTTCACTGAAAATAGGAATGGGTCCACATTTTTCAATGAACCAAACGCACATTTCGTTGGAAAGTTAAATTATAGCTAACCAAACACAGCCTTGGTGAAAGGCATGCCCGTGTGATCTGACTGGTGGACCCTTATCAAAACTCCTGTATTAGGGGGTGGACGGATCTAACACTTGACACAATACCCAAAGGTCCCGAACACAAAAACTGTACCCAAGCCCATGTAACACAAGTCTACAAACATGTTCACGGCCGAACATCTCCCATTTTCATTTCTCTACGGCTAAACTTCCATGAAGGATGTTCAACAAACACAACAATACAAACTAAATAAAATCAGTAAGGTTGCGTTTGGCCCAGCTTAAATAAGTGCTTATTTCAGCTTATAGCTTATTAAAGCACTTTTTAGAATTGAAAGTGTGTTTGGTAACACTTGATGGGTAAGTGCTTATCCATAAGCAGTAGAGGAAGGCTACCCATAAGGAGAAGATGTTGAGAACAGCTTCTCTTATCACTTATGCAGGAAGCTATTTCCAAACATTAGTAATATTTTCATAATAACTATTTTACCCCTAAACTTTCATAAGAACTTAAATAAATGCTATATCTAAACTTTAATCATATTTTTATAATACCTATTTTACCCCTAAACTTTCATAAGCATTTAAATAAATGTATTTACCAAACACTATTTTCTTCAAGTAAGCAGTTTATTGTTGCTGTGGATAAGTGCTCCCATCGAGCCACTTATCCAATGAGTGCTTATCCAAAAGCACAAGCAGGGCCAAACACAGCCCAAGGCAGACTAAAGGTAGCTCTTGGAAGTTTCAACAATGCATATATAACAGAGACAAGCTCCAAATCCCAAAAGAAGACTAGTGTTTTCTCTAGCTATTCCACTTTTCTTCCATCCCTTCTACAACAAGTAAGACTTTAGCTTATATTGCAGAACCACACAAACCATGAAAGGTTATTAGTTGGTTTCTTTTCATGGCATAACACTCAGAGCTAGAGTGCCAGATAACCATCATAATGATGTCCTTATTTCATCATCTATGGTATGATATGACCTCCTCTTTTCTTTTCTTTTTTCAAACTTTTCTGCTTCATTTTTTCAATTCTAGTTATCCTTATCTCAAAGTTCTGCTCACAATATACATATAAACTGATCAATCAATGGACTATCAGCTTCAAGATGTAAACATCAAGCATGTATAAGGGATCATAAAAAAAGATGCATTCAAGTAGAATTCATACAGAACACGGAAACTACAGTATTGCAACCCTAATACCATGGCTGGTGTAAAAACTACAGAAAACTGGGTTAAAGGCTGTAGGAGAGATGATCTAAACAAAAGGACAAGTTATTCAAAATTTACGGCGGCCAGAAGAAGAGAAAAGAAAAAGAAGGGGAAAAAAATCGAGGAAATGAAACAGATATTGATTCGTTTACTCTCCAGAGATGAATTTAACCTACCTGTGTGTGCTTGAGAGCTTGTGGAGAATTTACAGTAAAAGCCTGTGAATTATAGGAAGCAGAAAGCTTCTGAGGCTGTCTGTATCACTTGAAGGAACCGTTTCTACCAATCTGAACCATCTGGAAAAGGTTTCAGTGCATCTTGCTTTCCATTAACATAGAACTCAACAATTGCTCTCATTCGCACGTGTTTATCTGGGTGGTAATTTACGTGAATGATCACCGGCTTGAACTTGCTCAGATTAGCATCTTTCCTAACAATCTTGAAAAGGATCTTACTGTTCATAAAGAGATAGAAATCCATGGTTCTCTTAGCAGCATAGAGCCCAGTATACCCAGGATGTGACGGAAAAAAAAGCTCCTCATTGAAGACTGCCTGATCCCATGAGTTTGGCTCCCGAGAAAGCCGACCAGCCACACGATCCAGAAGTTCAAGGGAAGGAATAGTAGGCCTTATATAAAAGAAACCAGAGTTGTAAACCCATGTTCGTATTGTATGAGCATATCGAGCCCAACCCATTGAAGGATCATCGAAGACATCATCGTATCCGTAAGCAGTCCTATTGTCGTGACCATCAGTCATGGACTCCACGTCTGAGTCCCGATAAAGATGATCAAAAGGGTTCTGCAAATATACAATATCGGTATCTGAGAGAAGAACGCTGTATCCCAGCTGCAAGAACTCTCTCAAGATACGGAACTTCAAACCCGAGACAGCATGGTTACTCCCTGTCCTTGCAATTGAATCAACACCTTCATCTGGGTCTCTCTTATATACAGGAACACCCTTTGATTTGCAGAAATTTGCAATCTCATCATCTACTGCAACAACCAGGTAATTGGGTATACCAACTCTCTTGATGCTAGTGAACCAGACCTCCAACATGTCCTTCACATTAGAATTTGCAAGTGCCACTATAAGCTCTTTTCGTACAGCAACGTTTTCTAGTATTTTCGCCAATCTCGGGTTCACAGATTCATCAGCAATGACAGTTAGATTGGTTCTTAAACCCTTAACAGTACCAAAAGGTCCTGCTTTTTGTGCTTTACCTAATACCAGGACTTGCTTCTGTGCTTGATCCTTCCCCTGTTCGGCCAAATTGATCTTCTCATTAAGCTCCCTAACCTGCTTCTTCAGCTCAGCATTATTCTCCGACACCGCAACTAACTCCGACTTCAACATATTAATTCGTTCAGGAGAATCACACAGGCTTGAAGCAACCTAAAAACAAATATATAAACGAAATGAGATGCAGGATACATTGATCAAAAAGTAAAAAGTTCCCAAAAAAAACTGTTGGATGTTAATATGGGTTAATCCGGTTGGCCTATATGAGTTGGGATGACTCGGATCCCCAATTGCATGGGACGTCCATGCTAGGCTAGAGACATAGTGTGGTTGACTCTCTCCTACAGTTTAGGAAATAGAGACCTAGTCTATATAGGAGACTCCTCCTACGCATAATTCATATGTTGGATCCTAAACCCTAGAGAATCTCTCTCTCTCTCTCTCTCTCTCTCTCTCTCTCTCTCTCTCTCTCTCTCCATTAGAGATCTGGTTTGCTATAAATTCCCATTCCCATACTTGAGCTGTATAGGAGACTCCTCCTACGCATTAAAGCCTAGAGAATCTGAGCTGTATAGGAAACTCCACCTAAGCATTAAACCCTAGAGATCTGGTTTGCTATAAATTCCCATTCCCATACTTGAGCTGTATAGGAGACTCCTCCTACTCATTATACCCTAGAGAATCTCTCTCTGTATAGGAGACTCCTCCTACGCATAATTCATACGTTGGATCCTACCCTAGAGAATCTCTCTCTCTCTCTCTCTCTCTCTCTCTCTCTCTCTCCTTCCGATACTTGAGATCTGGTCTCTTTGAGTGTGGATATTACTATGTGGTTATAATAATCACACATACCGACGTGGAACGACATCCGGTTCAATAGAGATCTTCCACTACATATCCAGGTTCGTATGCATTGAGGTATGTGATCCAGTTCGTTTACAACATTCAAAAACAATGAACTAGACCGGACTTCAAGATGCTAATCATACTTTCTTTTTCCTCAAATTGCAAGTGACAAAAATATCCAGACTGGAAATCAATTATCTCCGGATCAATATAGATCGTTGTTTCTCAGTGCAGTTTTCACTTATCACAGTTCCAGTCAAAGCGATCATGGTTTGCGTATTTAGTACCCTAAAATTCGAATTCAACCACATACGAATTCAACATCTTTGAGTGCAGAAAAATTTTCTTTACCAAAGAAATTTCAAAAGCGAGGACCAGATAATTGATTAAGATCATTATCATGAAACTAAATCCAACATTTCACATATTCACACCAATGTCTCGCAAATATGAAGAGGGAGAAAAAGAAAAGAAACAATGCACTAAAAAGGGGGAAGAAAAAAAATAAAGATTTCTAGGGTTACCTGGAAATTGGAATTTGAAGCTCGACGAGCTTGAATGGGTTGATCGGAACCAAAGAACCCATGCGGAAAGAGGAAGACGAAGATGCAGCCGACAAGAATACCGATCCCTACGGTAACGGAAATTCTGGATCCACGAGTTGACTGTCCGCTGCTTCGCATCAACGGTCCGTCTCTACGACCTGTCATGCCTTCGTTTTCGCACTGTAGCAGAGAGAAAAAGGAGGCTCTTTCACAATCAGATAAACCAGATGACTTTCAAGGGAAGAAAATGCAGTCTCGAAACCCTAGAAGATGTTTGTTTCTTGGTAATCAACAGAATCAGAAGGAACCCTAATGAGAAGTCAATTCAGGGAAAAGAAAAGAAAGTTATTCTAGTCCCACGTAGATCAGAGAGTTTTAATGACCGAAACCCATTCTTTTTTCAGTTTTTTTTCAAAATGTCCTTCCCATTTTGAAGAAGGGAAAACAAAATAAAATTCATACTATGGTTCGATAATGATATTGATGATCCGGGGGTCTAATTATTCTTATTCAGGACGCAGCAATCATCTTAACGTATATGGTAGCCTATTTACAAGATACCCCCACACAGTCCCATATTATTTATAAAGCAGTTTATATGCTCTCCTACTACTTCACGTGTATAAACTGTAAGCGGTGTCCGCATTCTGATTGGGCCAGATTAACTATACTGGTGATATTTTAGTCTGATCAAGGATCTCTAAGCGTCTTTATCCTGTTAGGGTTATCTAATTGAGCTTCGAAGGGTAGAATAGACACTATAGACCTGACATGGACTAACCACCCTGAGATGGTCAATTCGTCAAGCTAACTACCACAAGAGATCAATTCGTCAAGGGGTCGTCACTCTCAAAGGACTAAGGGTTGGTCACTCTTCTCAAAAGACTAAGGGTTTGTTTCCTTCGAAGGACAAGATATGAGTCTGTAACCCTAAACTTAAACCTTTACTGACTTCAAAGGAATCCTTACTAAAGAGGCCTTCTGTCATGACCCGAATTCCAAGGTACAGCTCGTGTCACTCACGAGTATAGCCTCGAATCCCAAGTCGCAACTCTCACCCTCAAT
>JAUPMG010264268.1:9134-20128 GCA_031762675.1 Pachysandra terminalis
AGTAGGGGTGTAATTCGATCGGTCTGGTTCGGTTTAGTGCTCAAACATAAACCAAACAGAATTACATTATACTAAACCGAAAACAAAACCAACTCGAATAGGAAAATCGAAAAACAAACCAAACCAAACTATCATGGATAAAACCGAAAACCAAACCGAAATAGAAACCAAAAAATTTTGCTTTTCGATTCGGTTTGACAAAATTAATACAATTTTCTTACAAAACACAGACACACGCATTTTCATCTAAGGATACTAGCATTTTGATTATTGGATACTAGCATTTTGATGAAAAAGCTAGTATACCAATTTTAAAGCATCTTGTAATCTGTGGTGAAAATGCTAGTATCCAATGATCAAAATGCTAGTATCCTCAAATAGTTAGTATCCTTCGATGAAAATACTATTATCCTTGGATAAAAATGCTAGTATCCTTCGATGCAAACACTAGTATCCTTGGATGAAAATGATAGTATCCTATGATCAAAATGCTAGTATCCTTAGATGAAAATGCTAGTATCTTTCTGTAGACACCCCAATTTGCACCCATGTATAGTTTTTTTTCTTTGTTTTGTATAAAATCACCACCTCTCTCTACTTCTCCCATTCTCCCTCTACTTCTCCCTTTTCTCTATCTACTATAAGCCACTCTTTCTCTCTCTACTATAAGCCACCACCACATTTTCTCTCTCTACTTCACCCTTTCTCTATCTACTATAAGCCGCCACCACCACATTTTCTCTCTCTTTCTCCCTTTCTCTCTGCCACCAACACATTTTCTCTCTTTCTCCCTTTCTCTCTACTATAAGCCACCACCACATTTTCTCTCTCTACAAAAACCCACCACCACTTTTTCTCTCTCTACCATAAAATCACCACCTCTCTCTACTTCTCCCTTTCTCTCTCTACTATAAGCCACCACTACATTTTCTCTCTCTACTTCTCTATTTCACTCTCTATTATAAGCCACCCTCTCTCTCTCTCTACTATAAGCAAGCACCACCTTTTCTCTATCTATTTCTCCATTTCTCTCTACTATAATCCACCAACACTTTTTCTCTCTCTACAAAACCTACCACCACATTTTTCTCTCTCTACTTCTCCCTTTCTCTCTCTTCTATAAGCCAACACTACCTTTTTCTCTTCTATAAGCCAACACTACCTTTTTCTCTCTCTACTATAACCCATCATTTCTCTCTCTACATAAGCCACTACATCTTTTCGTTTTATTTGTTTTAGAAAAAGGGTAAAATAGTAAAAATGTTATCGATTGTTTAATTAGAAAGTAGAAAACAAAAGAAGAGGGGCATTTTGGGAGAAGGTGCTTTGCTACGGTGCAAAGTGCTTTCATGACAATTAGTTTTGAGTAAAGAGACTTTTCCTCCGATGAAGATTTTTCTAAAGACATTTTTGTAATTACTCTTAAAATGTTACCCTTTAACCTAATTTTCCCTTTTAATACTCTTACGATTTTTTGTTTTTTAAACCATAAGACCAAAATGAAGGTTTGCAACTTTGCATAAAGATAGCTTTCCTTTATTTTATTTTATTTTATTGTTCTTGCTAACCCACCGAAACATTTTTTCAAACCAAATCCTTATATATTAGAGCTTCTTAGAACTATAGGAGACACAGGATTTCCCTTTGGAAGGAAGGCAAGATGAAGGTGAAAGTTGAAACCATCTCAAGAGAGAATATCAAACCATCCTCCCCAACTCCCCCTCATCTTAAAAACTTCAAGCTATCTCTTTTTGATCAAACCAGTTCTCCAGCGTATCTTCCCCTCGTCTTCTTTTACCCTACTGAAGGCATTAATGAAGGAATAAGAACTCAAACTGCAGCCGAAAGGTCTAACCAACTAAAGAAATCCTTGTCGGAAACCTTAACGCGATATTATCCACTTGCCGGAAGGATCCAAGGTGGCTCCTCGATTGATTGTAACGACGAGGGGGTTGATTATTTGGAAGCCAAAGTCAACTGTGAGCTCACAAAATTTTTAAGGGAACCTGAAATAGAGGTACTTAATTGTTTCCTTCCATGTCATTTCATGACCACTAAACCAGATAATGAAATAGTTCAATTAGCCATTCAAGTGAACAACTTTGACTGTGGAGGACTAGCAATCGGTATATGCCTTTTACACAAGACCATTGATGCATCATCGTTCGGCACTTTTGTTAAGGATTGGGCCACAATCGCTCGTGGTTCTAGTGAAGCTGTGTGCCCCATTTTCATACAAGATTCTCTCTTCCCATCAAGAGATTTGTCAGGACTAGTCGTACCAAGCATTGAGGCATCCAAAGTTGGATTCACTACAAGGACAGGAAGGTTTGTGTTTAATGGCCCAGACATAGCTGCTCTCAAGATGAAGGTGACTAACAACAACTACTCTTCAAGTGCGAAACACCCCACCCGGGTTCAAGTGGTGTCGACGCTCTTATGGCAACGAATCATGGCTGCCTCTGCAGCAAAACAAGATTCTTCAAAAAAGCTTTTTGTGGCAAACCATGCAATTAACATGCGTGGGAGATTGATTCCACCGTTGCCCGGGAATTCAATCGGGAATATAAGCTGGGGCACAAATGTATCATCGACGACGGAGAACGAAAGAGAGCTTGGCGACTTGGTGAGTCAGCTGAGTGAAGCTATTAGCAAAGTTGACGATAAGCATTTGAGAGAACTTCAAGGTGATGAAGGGTACATAAGGATTTTAGAAATGGAAAAAGAGTGGAACCGAATCAATTCCGGAGGTGAAGTAGTTTCTTGTACCTTCAGCAGTTATTGTAGGTTCCATCAATATGAAGCTGATTTTGGATGGGGAAAGCCTGCATGGGTAAGTAGTGTCAGTTCGGCAGGTTCGGTTTTCATTAATGTTGTTATTATGATGGACACCAGAATGGGCAATGGAATAGAAGCTTGGGCTACTTTAGATGAACAAGTCATGGCCGTGTTAGAACGTGATGAGGAGCTCCTTGCGTTTGCTTTGGTCAATCCCAGTGCTTTACACTAGCACCGAATGTGGACGCATAGTCCTTTAAATAAAGTGTATTGAAATTGAATAACAAGGCCATTTGATCCGGTCTTTGTATGTGGACGCATAGTTCTTTAAATAAAGTGTGTTAACTTTGCATCAGAACCAACTTTTTTTTTGTTTTTAAAAAAACTAAGTTGCACTTTATATATTTGTGTGTTTATTCTCTCATGGATATGTTGTTCCGGTGCTGCTGTGTTGCGGTGTGTGTTTGCTTTGGTGTTTTATGTTATCTTACGGATGTGTTGTTCTTGTGTGAGGCCCGCACGTGTGAGAGATATGAGGCCTTGTTTTGACCTCTTTGCGTGTCTGTTTTTAAGTGAAAAAGCTAATTTTGGCACAACACGACCCGATGTACACCCATATAGTACCAAAATTTCTTCATCAAGTAGTCTGGGGCCTTGTTTTGACCTTTTTAGACATAGTTTAAATTTTCGGTTTCGGTTGTGCTGCACGAATTTCGAAATGGCATTTTTCCGGACGGACGTATTTTGCGAAATAAATGATCTAAATGGCCTAAAATCTAGATTAAAAAAAAAAAAAAAAGAGGATAAATTACATTCACACTTCTTTGAGTTTGGCATAATGTCAACAAGTACCCCTTAAACTTTGACTATCACAAACACCTCCCCTATAGTTTGAAAGTATGTTACAACAAACCCCTTCCGTTACTAACTATATTAATGAAGTAACGCAATATTTGATTTTTGCTTACTACATTATATTTTATGGACAAAATACCTTTGCATACCTTGTTTAATAATCTTAAGAACAAAATAGATGCTTATATGGAAGAAGAAAGAAGCTTAGTATCAATGAAAATTGTGAAAACCCCATTGATCTCATATAATTATATGATAAAAATAAAAAATAAAAAATAAAAAAAATAACAAAAAAACAAAATCAAGAAATAAATAATTAAAAAATGGTTCATATTTATTACAATTACCATTGATTGAGGGGTATTATAATCAAATGATCAATTTGTGTTACATATCGTTAGACTCCTCTAGTTTGAATTTGAATCCAATATATTTTGGATACTTATATACTTTTTGGATATTGAAACATAAATGTTGTATTTATTAGTTGTAAATTTTTGTATTATTTCACATTATTAATCAAAATATTATTTTATGTATTTTTTTTAAATTTGTTTGTTCATAAATAATATATATTTTAATGAAGATATCACTTTTTATTAACTAACTTTATTAATTATATTTTAGAAGTTATTACTTAGTAGTTATTAAAAAAAGAAAAAAAGAAGAAGAAAGAAATTGGTTAAAATTAAGTCTATATTAAAATACTTTAAATTAAAAAAAAAGTAAATTTATTTTAGCAAAATATCCAAAATTTTAATCCGAAATATACTGAAATTTTACAAAATTTCAACAATTTATTTAATTCAATTATTTTAATCAAAAAATTATTTTTCACCGAAATATCCAAAATTTCGTATATTTCAGTTTCGTTTGTCTCGGAAATTCTTGAAAAATCTGAAATTTTAAAATATGGCATAGCCATCATATGCGATTAGAATAAAGATCCATATCATAATATTTCATGATTAGGATTCCATTCATCTTTCGTTTGTTGATTTGAAGTCGATGGCCACGTGACAACTCGGCCAATATGTTATCTCAGTGCGTGCCAACTCGACCAATTCAGAATGATCCATTGGGATTTTATAATCGAATGTTCCGACAGAAATAGGTAGTTCTCATCATCACAGCTTCTCCTTCAAACATCCACAAACCGATCATCAAAAATAGCATTAAGATGAATATGGACCAAGTACAATGGAAATTATTGCATCAGGATATGCAAATAGATCTCATTGGGGTGATGGATTTGGGTGCATAATATCCATGAGACCATTAGATTCGGATGAGTGAGGTCTTATATGCAAACATTGATGAAAGTCTTGATCTATTCTCTTGATAAGATTTGGTCTAAATCTCTTTCTTATCACTAGATTGGAAGTTGATCGTATTAGATGATTGAATTGGTCTGGATATGCAATTTATTTATAGACTTACGTATATTTGTTCACCAACAATTATGATCTTGATCCAACGGTCTGAATTACATTGATGAAAATCTTGATCTATTCTCTTGATAAGATTTGGTCTAAATCTCTTTCTTATCATTAGATTTGAAGTTGATCGTATTAGATGATTGAATTGGTCTGGATATGCAATTTATTTATAGACTTACGTATATCTGTTCACCAACAATTATGATCTTAATCCAACGGTCTGAATTACATCTGAAAGAGAATGTATCTCTTCACCCATTAACGATCAAGTACAAGCATGATCCTATGGTCAGATGTGGGTGGCCTTGCTATGCGGACGACACTCTATTAGCCAACCGCACATGTGAATGAAAGAAAAATAAATCTAAAATGTTTTTTTCTTGTTCACATGAATTTAGGTAACGTGGGCCAATAGATTGTCGCCCGCACTCACCGCACAAGAAGGCCTCCCGCACCTAATTTGCTCCCCCCTGGCTCCACCCATGTTGCTAAGTGCAAATTGTACCTACAAAGAGCTCATTCTACCTCAAGTAAGGCAGGTTGGGTTCCAACCAGTTCAGGCTCGGCCCGAACCCATCCCGAACCTAACTATCTAAGCCCGAATCAAATAAATGAGCTCGGGTTTGGTTCGGGCTGGCCCGAACTCAATTGCATAATTCTTTTTTTTTTTTTTTTGAATCCAAAACTTGTTTAGAATGGAGATGGGCGAAAAAGAAAATAATATAAAACTGTGAATAAGAGATTCAGACTGAAAACCAGATTCTAAGAGAGATTCAGATTATCACCCAAAAATAATCTAAGAAGAACAGAAAATCTAAGGTTTTTCCTATCATCAAGAAAGAGGATTTTCATTTATAGATTGTGAATGAGAGATTCAGATTATCTGGTTTTCGCAACTGAAAACCAGATGATCTAAGACTGTGAATGAGAGATTTAGACTATGAATGACCGAGTGAACTTTTCGGTCATTAAACTATAAATTATTAGCTGATTCAGTCGATGAATGACTCTCATTAAACTATAAATTTTGCACTTAAGAGATGAACAAGGCTAGAGAGAGAGAGAGAGAGAGATGCCTACCTGTGAGACGAACAAGACGCCGCCGACAACCACCTCCAGCCTCGCTGGAGATGAATGTTGGATGGAGGGACGAGAAGGGAGGAGAATGGCTGGCCATTCTTCTGCTCACAGCTCGAGTTTCAGATTCAATCGATTAGGGTTTTCACTTTTGAGTTTTGTTTCTCTTATTAAATATAAGCCGTTGGATTAAGAATCATCAACGGCTCATATTATATGTACTAAAAATATATTTATATATAATTTATATATTTAATAATTCTTATCCGGTATGGATTAGGCTTTTAGGGTTTATAAACCTTAGCTCGAATCCAGCCCGAATTGAATTTCGGGCTCAAATTTGAGCCCGGACTGAAGTCGAACCCAACTAAATCTTCAAGTTCAGGCTATTATTAGGGTTGGGTCCTGCGGCCTAGGCCAAACTTACAACCCTAGCCTCAAGTGCCCTTATGCCCTCGCACATGCACATGCGTGTGCATGTTAACACTAGACGTGGAAATAGGTCAAGTTGTAATCGGGTTGAGGGTTAAACGGGTTGTGTCGGGTTCAACCCGTTTACCAACGGGTCAAGAAAGCCTCAACTCGCCCATAAACGGGTCGAACCTTCTAACCTGTTTAAATTTTAATTAATTAATTAATTACTTATTTTAATTTTAAATTAATAAAATTGTAAATCTTCTTATTTAACATTATATTTTTAATAAATATTATAAAAAAAATTTAATTAATAAAAAAGGTACTAAACGGGTCAATGTGGGTTTGATTTGTTGGGTCAAGTTTAACCCGTTTACCAGCAAGTCGAAGAAACATAGACCCGAACACAACCCATTTAATAAATGGGTCAATCCTAATCCGTTTAGATCGATCGGATCGGTCAAGTTGATAGGTTGGGTTGTAAATTGCTAGCTCTAGTTATCTAGTTAACATTACGGTCCTAAGTACACTGCACTACCTCATTCCCTTGCTCTTAAACACATAAACATTAAGAAGCTCACCTTGAGTCCATTTTCTCTACTACAAAGCATCCCGTCATCCTTTACTACATCGCGGGATGGCCGACGCGTGTTCACTCTTACCCACATGTGCATCACGAGGCGGTAAGTGAACGTTGACGGGAGTCCTCCGTTAACTGAGCTTGCGTTTTTAACAAAGTTAAAAATAAATGTAGACTCCCACTGTTTCTCTCTCTTCTGGGTTCTTCTTTAACTCTCACTCTTCTCTTCCCCTGTTATTTTGAACTCTCTTCTCTTCTCTCTTTCTCGGTCTCCCAACTCGTTTTCTATGGCTCTTAAAATCGTTTATGCAGTCGTTTTCCTCTTTTTCTCTGCTTCAAACTCCTCCATCTCATGCTTCACCCCATTATTTCCTATCATCTCCCTTGCTGAAGATCAAAGCAACTGCACCAGACAACCGCCGACGGTGTCTAAAGATGGAAGTTTTTCTTTGTCTGAATTAACCAAAAAACGAACCAGAGCTATCATTTAAAAATCCATCACCGACGGTGGTTTTCTGGCCTGAAGAAGCTCACTGAACACGGGAAATCTTAAAGCGATCTTGGATCAATTTGTTTCTTTCTATATTATTATTTTCATTGTGGGATTTTCTCGTCTATGAATGGTGTAGCAAAATTGTTTCAAATGGATTTGGCATCTTGATGAAGATGATTTTTCCTTTTCTTTTTTGGGGCTTTTTTTTTTTATTTAATTAAGATCATCTCATCTGCAGTGGCTTTAATCAAATTGTAAATCTAATCTTTCTAAGATGGAGCCTGTAGTGAACCCATGAAACAATAACTCAATAATGATTTATAAAAATTGTGGGAACTACAACCATGAGGCCATAGATTCAAATCTCAGCTTATCAAACAAAAGAATCAAGACAAGTAACCATACAAGTCTCTAACTGCCCTGTGAAGACAACAGTGAAAATATGAGTACAATACTCCTGCAACGTCTCCGTTAACAAACATAAAAAAAGGGTGTTTGAAGGGATTGATACTGTCAAAGGTAAGAAGAGAGTACAGTAGAAGAGGGTTAGTTGCTGTTTGGGGCCAGCTCTGATATGCTCTGTTTGTATTTGTTCTTGTGGTTGGAGCTTTGGAGTTGGTTTTGGTTGGTGCTTGGAGTTGGGTTCTCTCTGTCCTTGATGTTTTTAGTGTGTGTATGTTGGTGTGTATGTGAGTGTATCTGGTGGTGTGTGTTTGGTGATTGTGTTCTGACTGTATGTGCTGGTTGGCTCAGTGGGAGTGGCTATGATGTTCCCTGTGGAGCATGGTTTCAAGGATCGGCCGATCCCAAGCCACGATTCAAACTATTGTATCAAGTGGCTTTGGATCGGACCGATCCAACCAATACCTATACGGATCGGTCGATTCGGTCTGATTCAATTTTTTTTTTCAATTTGCATTAGATTGGATCGATCTGAACGATACCGATCCGGATCGACCGATCCGGACTGATCAAATGACTGGATCGGACCGATCTAATTTTTTTTTTCTTTTTTTTGAAGGACGATTCAAAACTTGAATCGGACCAAAATCGGCTGATCCAATACCAGATCGGCGATCCGAATCGGACTCGGACCGGTCCGATCCTGGATCTCGAGAATAAAAACCTTGCTGTGGAGGAGTATGGTTGTACTGGGAGGTGAGTGTGGTGAGGATGGTAAGGGTGAGTGAGTTGCTGTTCGTCTGGGTATATGATGTGTAGTGTTTGGTACTGGTTTTTGTGGGTACTCTGTTTTGGTCTGTTTATTTCTATACTGTTTTTCTGTGTGCCTGTCTTGTGCTATGGGTATTCGTGGCTGCTGTGTGCTTTTGTAATACGTGTTCTGTTCTGTTTTTGTCTAAAGTGGTGCTGTTGTAGAGGTTTGTCCTGCAGAGTTTGGATGCTTCGGGCTTGGAGTGTTCAGGTTTGAATTCCTGCTTCCATTTGATGCTGTTGCTGTTGCAATGAATGCTTATTGCTGCACAATTGCATTAGCCAAGAGTTGTGATGCACTGGGGCTGGTTGTGATGTTCGTTTGGTGTGCTGTTAAGCTGATGCTCCAGTGGTGTGTTTGGATGCTACACATGAATTAGGTATTAGGTTGCTGCTATAGTGAGGGTGTTGCTGCTGCCAATTGATCATGCTAAAGGAAGCAACAAATAGAAGATTCAGAGCCTCTCCCAATATAAGTTGTTTGTGGATTTGAAATCAATGGACACGTGACAACTCGGCCAATATGTTATCTCAGTGCGTGCCAACTCGACCAACTCAGAAGGTTCCATTGGGATTTTGCAAATCAAAGGTTCCGTCAGAAAATACGTAGTTCTCATCATCACTGCTTCTCCTTCAAACATCCACAAACCGATGGAAATTATAGCATGAGGATATGCAGATAGATCTCATTGGGGTAATGGATTTGGTAGCATAATATACATGAGACCATGAGATTCGGATGAGAGAGAAAGAGGAGGTCCTATAGATGCCAAACACTTGATGAAAGCCTTGTTACATTATCTTGATCGAATCTCTCTTATTATCAGATCTGAAGTTGATCGTATTAGATGATTGAATTGGTCTGGATCTACAATCTATTTATAGACTTACGTATACCTTTTCACCAACAAGTATGATCTTGTTCCCTTCCCGGCTCCACCCCTTGTTTCTAAGTGCAAATTGTACCTACAAAGAGCTCATTGTGCCTCAAGCGCCCTTATGCCCTCGCACATACTCGTGCGTGTGCACGTTAACACCACCGACCCATGTGCAATGTATTATATCATTTCCCTTGCTTTTAAACATATAAACATTAGGGAGCTCACCATATATAAAGCTGTCACCTTTCTTGTACTTTTCCAATGTAGAAAGAAAAACTCCAAAAAAACTTGAACACAAAATCAAATACATTTTGAAAATATCCAACATATTTCTCTGGACTTAGCTGACCCATGAAATCCCTTTCCCAAACTTTACTTTATTATCTTATTTTATAATAAAAAATATATAAATGAAAAATTAACGTACCTAAATTATAAAAAAAATAATAAAAAATAAAAATATTGTCTAGATTTTGTTGTAGAAAACATAAATTTCAGATGTTCCACAAAGATTAGGAGTTCCATATAGTCTAAAATTTTGAAGTTCAAAACTATGTTCACACTCTTGACCTTGACAGATACATTCATTCAATTTCAAAGTGGGCCCCTCAGGCCACCTTCCCCTTAGATCGAGAGCCTAGTGAATATGAGCCACCCACTATCTCAGACAGAGGGGGTATTATCGGCTAATTTTATCGGCGAGATCATCCCCTCAATCAGTACTATTGCGATGGTCTTATAAGACCGCCCCTTAATCAGTTCTTCTTTCTGGAGATCTCTGTTTTTGTGGTAGCTAGCATTTCTCTCCGCCACCAAGTTTGTCTCCTAAATACTAAGGAAAGCTCTCTCATCACTCCTAATGTTAAGGAAGGCTCGCCTACTATCAAGGAATGCTCCACAATCTCAGCACTACCATAAACTCCATATCTTCTTTATTCATTATAATTACTGTAATTATTTGTTGCTACTTTTAGTTTAGGTAGTTACCTTGTTTATAGCTTGGCCTTGTTGTAACTTTACTGTAAAGAGTCTATATATTGTAAAGTCTGTATTGTCAATATTATAGTTCAGAATTATTCTTAAACCTTGTTTCTCATAACTTGTTATGGTATCAGAGCCTCACAAACTCAAAAGAATCGAAAACCAAGCTTTGCTTCCCTTATCCTCCACTCACATCAATGACCACAGGCGACAAATCACAAAAATCACCAAGCTCCATTACCAACAACGTTGTGAGTGTCATGACGTCTCTTCCTCAAAGTTCA
>JAUPMG010264287.1:0-20123 GCA_031762675.1 Pachysandra terminalis
GCAAAGATGAAAGAGATATGTGGTGGTGACATAGTGAGACCAGGTATTACATGTTTTGCCACCAATTACATTGCATTAGAGAATATTTTAGGGTACAGAGAAGGATTGAGAACACTCTTTACTAGACATGCTTGGAATAGCTATTCTCTTAGTCGTACTAATGTTAGCCATAAAATAGAGGATATTGTTCGACGTAATACATTTTGGGATAAGGTCTGTCATCTTGTGGCTATGTTAGAGCCTATTTATCGAGTATTGAGGGCAGTAGATACGGATGCATATCCTACCATGGGTTATATATATGAATCCATGAGGATTATGAATGAGCAGATTAAGGTTGCTAGCCCAAGATCGTATAGATGGGTCCATATGATTATTGATTCTCGTTGGTACAAGATACTGGGACATCCTCTTCACAGCGCAGGTCAGTGAGTTTTAGTATTATTGCTACGATTGTAAAGTTTAATGAGTACTATTCTTTACTTTTTGTAAATCATTTGTTTCATGAAACCTAGCATGCTTCTTGAATCCCAAGTATCACTACACTCATCGATTGGGATCGATACCCGAGTTGCTTAACGTTGTGCATGAAGTATATGAAAAGTTGGATCCTAATTCGACGGGGAAGGGTGATTTTGGAAATGAGGTAACAACAACTAACAATTCACCTTCTGGGTTGCCTACCTCATGATTGTGGCTGCTCCTCTTCTTTCCTTTAATATGATCTGGTGGATAGCGATCCTGGCGCAATTCACCTTCTAGGTTGCCTGCCTCAAGGTTGTGTATGTTATTGTGTGTGTGTGTTTGGGTGTGTGTGTGGTTACCATGGGGTTGGTGCCTTGGTGAGGGTGGTGAGGGGTGTGTGGCTGCCAATGGAGGGGGAGGGGGGCTTGCTCTGTTCTTTGGGGAGTGGGGCTTGCTCTGTTTGTTCCTTATTCTGGGTGATTGCTAGGTGAGGATGGTGAGGGGTGTGTGACCTGCTGGAGTGGATGGGTCTGAAGTGGTATTGTCGTTGCTGATACTGCTCCTGGTGGCTCTGTTGCGGTTCTGTTCTTGCCTTGATTTGCCGGTTGTATTTTATCATTGTTAATCTTCTATTTCCGCACATACTCTTCTGCACGGTGTATTGTTGGCTGCAATTCTTGCACGGCTGCTCACTTGTGGCTGTTGCTGCACCTTGGTGCTACTAAGGATGTACTCTCGGATTGTTGTGCTGATGTTGTCTAGATATCGCTTGGTGCTGTTGCCACTACTGTTGATTCAGTTGGTCGAATTGCTGCGGTGATGTGGTGGTGGTGCTGCTGTGTATTAGTGCTGCTACTACTACTCTGTGTCAGTGCTTTGGTTTTGTACAGCTGTTTACTTCTTGGTAGTTTTTATCTGGGGCTATAGCCTCACTTGGTGCTTGTGGGCTATGCTACTATGTCTTGGTATGTATTGTCTTTCCTTTTGGTTGTTTGGTCCTATGTGACTCGACGTATTTGAACCATGTATTGACTATCTTTTCTCTTTACTATAAATCCGGAATTTACCTGTTCCAAAAAAGAAGAAGCTAGATGATGATACGAAGAAGTACATTCTCAATAAACATCAATCAACATCTTAAAGCTGTATAAATCTGCAACTTATCTGATTGGCAAAGTTATGAGACATACTTGTATTAGATGCATGGATCTGATTATCAATGAAGTTCAGGTAAATTTCTTTATGTTGATGCAGAACTATTGTGATTAATACATCCTTCTTCTTAAAAGTCTTCCAGATCTTTGGGACACATGAGCTCAAACCATTAAAAGTTGTTGATATTGCCTAAAATAATGAAGGATGTAACTTTTCTGTATTTACATATTTTTCTATAGTCGCATTTAATGGTAGGCACAACAATATATAGAATATAGACAAGATGACTGTGATTTTTAAGCTCAAACTTGAGGAACTCTATTTGGTTCCATACCTATAAAGAAATCTCTATTTGACTCTCCTTTCAATAGATTTTTTGAGATGAAATTGATGTGAGTTGTGCTTTATTTTTGGCATTGAGAAGCAATAGAATGCCAAAGAGGATTTAAATGGAGTGTTTTGACAAATTCAGTGAACACACTTTACATATCCAGAGAATTGAATCAACTGATGGAATTCACATCAAAGTATAATTCCCAAAACTAAGGAGAAAATTGAGATATAGTCTTGGCTTTGGCTGTTGTAGCCTAGAAGGTGAAATTTGAAATAATCACAACTAGAGTGATGTTGAAAAAATCCTGACTTGAGAGAATTTAAAATTTTCAGTTGTACACAGGTTGTCTTACAAATCTGTCTTATTCAAATGCTCCAGACTCAACCTAGTCTTACCATAATCCTGTACTGTGTTTTAGTGATGAGATTCCCTTAAAATAAAATGTATAAATGTGATTAAATTTATTCTTGGACAGTCTCACGACAATTGAAATATCAACTTGAGGAATTTCCTTTTGTTTCCATTGATTTCTCTATTTATTTACTTTCCATGTATATTCTTGAGATGGTCATCTTACATAACTCCATAGAGTCGGCGTTATTTGCGGAAGCCTGTTATTTGCCATTCATGACAAAATTTTATATGCATGTACTGTATGATTAGACTTCGTTTTCATCTATATCAATTTAACAATTTTCAGATGATGATGAAATTTTTTGGACGATCCTACAGAGTAACATTGCTTGTATTTTAATTTGATGCAAATGGAGGGTTACCGGGAGATTGGATGCCCAGTGTGGAAGATGACGGGTAGGCAGTGTGATGGACAGCTTCTTGTTGTTCAAGAAGGCGGATATCTCCGAGAACTTCAACTTAACATCCACGATGTATGGAATCGAATTGTCAACAGTACTTATCATATACTTCTGCCAATAAATTTTGAAAGAAGTATTGAAAGAAACCTTCCAACATCATCTACATATTAAACTTTATCAGGACTACCAATCTGCACAATTAAAATTAAGCACTGAATTTTAAGAGTTGGATTTATATTCGATTAATTCTTCATTCAAATATCTCGATCCGTATGAAATAAGTTCCTACTTGCAATTTTTTTTGCTTATATTTTCCTTCTTACACAATAACCGATTAACGTAATATGACTGTTTGCCTACAGCCCTGGGATTAGATTGTAGAAGCATTATCCGATATGTTAAGTCTATAATGGCATTAAGTTACAGAGAAAAAAGGGTTGAAAAGGATTTTGTTCACAAATCTGCCCCAAAGCATGCTTCTTTGGATTGATTAAGGATCTAACTTGGGAGCTGCACCTTTATAATTGGTATATATAGCAATGGAAGAAATAGAAATTCCAGTTCAGGAGCTTAAATGATGATGGGTTGGTTTGCTATTCTAGAGTTCTGCACATAATACATAAAGATGGAAAATTAATAATTAAATTTCTGGGGTAGTATCAATTCAATCCAGATGCTTCCTGACCTCCTTTAACTGATCTATTTCTTGTTTAATGTATCATCACCTTGGATTAGAACCCATATGAGGTGCACGAATTATACGAAAATCCGGAAAAAGCTTTGGGTTGACATGTAGTCCTCATAGTTAATTCAGGCTCATGGTTTCAAATTTCTCCAAAATTTAATAAAATAAAAAATAAAAAAAATCTCTTTAGCTGTATCTTGAAATTCTTTTTGCATAATTTTTTACGGTCCCATGATATTATGATCAAAAAAATTTCCTGAAATTTTATTATCGTAAAGGTGCGAGATTTTCATCAAAATCAAAATTAATTTGAAATTATAGGTATAAAAAGGTTGCAGAAGGGATATGTATATTTGGAAGGATCACTTGGTAAAATTGGTGATATGCTCGAAGAAACTATAAAGAAGGGGCAAAAATGAAAGTCCTGATGAAACTTCCTAGCTAGTAGTCCCACCATCCAGAAATATCCGAATAGAGAAATAACTGCTCCAGATTCTCTATCCAGCTTTAAATGCCATGTAATGAATACCAGCTAGTGCTTGCTCAGTTTGGTCCAAATCCCTTGCTCAAAAAGCCTCCAAGCTTTCTGATCCTCTCTTGTCAAGAAGAAAGAAGGTGAAGCAAGCCTGTAAGAGTTAGCCCCAGCTTTTGTGTTCTTTGCTTGTTCTCAATTGATTCTCACATACTTGGGTTTGGTAAAAAAAAAAAAATTTCCCTTTCCCTTCTATGTTATTTTTATAATTTTTTATTTTTATTTTTTTGCATGGAAAGAGCATTTTGAGTTCTAAACTAAAGCTTTGTTACAGATTTTTCTTCAGTAAATTTCCTTGAAGCAAAGAGGCATGTTTGGATAAAATATGTATATATATGTCTGCAAGCATCTGTTAATGTCAAAATTCTCTAATGCTTGTGATAGAGAAGGGATGAATAGTACCTTTTCTGTTGCCAATTTTGAGTTGCAGATTTGGTATTGAGGATATGAAAATGCCTCTACAAAGAGGGGGATAGTTAATTTCTTTTTTTAACAGAGAGAGAGAGAGAGAGAGAGAGAGAGATAGGAGAGAGAGAGAGAGGGTGAGGGAGGGAGGGAGGGGGGGGGGTCGGGAGAGGGAGGGGAAGGGAGAGAGAGATTTATTTTTTAGGAGAGAGAAATTTTTTTTTAGCAGATATTGCAGACTAGTTTCAAGACATATCAGTTAACAAAAGATCTGTTTGCAACACAGAAACTCAGTCCAAACCCCCAAAAAAACACAGAAAGAAAGGAAGGATGAAGGGTATGGATGTAATTTGATCCGCTAAATTAGTGTTTGCACATTTATCGGTGCAAAATCCTTTTCGGGCAAAGAACACACATGATAAGCCAAGTGCATGCACGTAAGAAAACCCTAAACGCCTCGCGTTTCTTCACTAAAAAAGGAATCACGTGACACGTGTCCTTAACCTGACGTGTTCAAAAACTTTTTTTTTTATTTTTTTTATTTCAATTTCCCGCCATTTTCAAGAAAAGGTACCTCTTTGGACAGTCATAGACTCCGAACTGCTACCGTTTCAATTTCCCTCCATATATAACTGTCTCTATCAAGAAAATGTTCAGAACTGATTCTTTCAAGTCTTGTTCTCTTCCATTGAAATCTTTTCTTTTGTTTTTGCAGAATGGATCATCTCAAGACCATTAGAGCCATGGACTCGCACGAAGTGAATTCGTTTGCTTGCTTAACAGATGCCATTCTTTTGATAATCATCTCGTTTCTTCCCTTCAAAGAGGCTGCAAAGACTTGCATTTTGTCCAAGAGATGGAGGAACCTATGGCGCTCCACTAGCAATATCGAATTCGACCAGAGTTTCTTTACAATGCAGCCTAGGCTTGCATCGTCATCATCATCATCGCAAAGACAATCTCTGATCAACTTTGCCCGGCAATGGATGCTTAACTATCGGGAACCCGTGGTCCATAGGTTTCGCCTCTCGGTCTCATACTCTAACGAGTTCCGTTTGGACGTCGAAAGATGGATTCTGTTCGTGATCAGTCGTAACGTCAAGGAACTTGATCTTGACCTTTCTGATCAAGAATGGATTAGGGCAAGTCCTGAGGATCACCACGCTTTGTTTACTTTGCCGTCCGATGTGTATGGACACTGCGCAATTCGTTCACTTAAGTTATCGGCTTGTGATCTTCAGGTTTCTAATTTGGTAAACTTCACTGCTCTTGGGGAGCTTTCTCTAGGGTGGATTGAACTAACCTGTTCATCTCTCCAGTTCTTGATGTTAAACTGTCCATCACTCAAGATTCTAAGTCTCAAGAAATGTAGGAATCTGAGCTATATTGACATATCTGCGCCGGGTCTGCGGCTAATTGCTTTGTATATAGAGGACTGCTCTCCTCTTTCACAAGGGATCATAATTTCTGTGTCGAGCCTTCGATTTCTCAAGTATTTTGGATCACTGGAATATTTTTACCTAGAGAACTTGTGGTGTCTTGAGGAGGCTGAATTTGATTTCGGGCGTGAAGATGAGCTTGAGGAAGTTGGTGATTATCTTTATAACATTCTTCATGGTCTCGATCTCGTCAAGGTTTTAACTGTGTGTAGTTACATGACTCAGGTATGTTTCCTTTCAAGTTTAGTCATTTTACAAAGATAATCTGTGATTTCTTCCTTTTATCACTTGGATCAACTACTAGTCCTTTCTTTCTATTTCATTGTTTAATACATATGTTATTTGTTTCTGAGATTGTGTTATTATTTTCATATGGGTTTTAGAGGAATTAAATTGCTTCAGTCATCATGAGATTGAAGGATGAAAATCCCAAATCACTATCTTGACTTCTAATCAAAAGAGTTTTATTTTTTTATTTGTTTATTTTTTTATAATTTAAGAATTGTCATATATTAATTACTCTATATTGAAGAAAAACATGAAACTAGAAAATCAGGGAAAAACAATATATGTTTTTTGATTACCTCCTCTATATGTTTCTAAGGCTCTACCTTGTGGGACGGAACCTATGAGCCTGTCGCCGCCACTTTATGGAGTTACACGCTTGATATTGAAAACGGGATTGCACACAAATGAATTACCTGGGATTGCATTCTTATTAAGGAGTTGTCCACTTTTGGAGATTCTATCAATTGAAATGGGAGTTGCCAAAGGCCTTAGTGTGAGTAGTACCTCTATAAGTAAGAGCTCTTACTTGACTAGTTATTCTTGGTTGTAAGGACAATAAACTTTCAATTCTATTGTAATTTCAGGGTTATGAATCTCCATATCCTTTTAATCGCCGACATTTTTGGAGTACAGATGTAATAATAGGTTTCAACTGCGTGAAAAGAAAGCTGAGGGTGGTTGAGGTAAAGAACTTTAAAGGGCAGTGGACTGAATTACAGATATTGGCATACTTGCTCAATAAGGGTGGCGTGCTGGAAATGGTGAGTATTGATATATCGAAAGAAATCAATCCTAATGGTGGAAGTGTGGAATTATACAGAAGAAATGCTCGAAGATTGCTAGAAATTAAGCCAGCCTCTCCATTCGTACGTTTGTTAATCAGTTGAGCAGTTGGAGTCTATGTCAAACTATGATTGCTGTAATACTCTTAACTGCTTTAAGCATATATTTGCTTTTGTCAACGGATATTCTATTCAAGAATTATAAATGGTATAAACTAAGACCTACCTTTATTCACATAAGATTTGTTGGATTTTTTGTTAGTGATTTCTTTGATTATCAATATTTGGATGGTATGATCATCTCTGATTATAGATTATTTTGTTGGTATGGTAGCTAGGTTGTCTCTATGTTACTATTGAGTGGTGATTTACAATCTATATATAATATTTTATACATCTATGTTCAATTTATCAACACACAAACAAGAGAAGGAAAAGAATTTACAGTATGTTTGGTTCAGAGTGCTTATTAGGTTGTTTTGAATGCTTACTTTTTTATCAATTCTGCCCATAAGAAATGACATGCGGAAACTGTGTCAACTTCTCTTATTTTATCTTCTTTTGTATGGTGAGCTGATTGACTATACTTTTGGCCTTTGCTTTCAAAATGACATGTTTTAGTATGAAAATATCAAGTGGCTTCAATCAACTTGAAAGAAAAGATCCCTATAACTAACCAAGGGTTGAGATTTTATACAAAAAAAGTGATGGTTGTAAATAAAATTCTTTTTGTCAATTATGAACGTTAGTACGTATATGAAATCAGAATTTGTTTGCATCAACTATTATTGTCTTTTCTTCCCTTAAACTGAAGTTCAGAGATAATTTCTTGAATAACCAAATACGTCCGAGCATTAATCAGACATACAATCAACAATACCAAACTCATCAAGTGTTTAATTGAATCAAGTCGTCTTCTTGACCCATTTGTCGCTAAACATGCATTCAAATAATTTCTCCTGTATTCTTCTTATTGATGAAAATATAGCCCCATTCAGATGGTATCTTTATAATTGAAAATAAATAAAAGATGGCAAGGAGAGGATTTGTGAAGTACATTAATATATGATGCTCTACCTCGCTTATGTGTAGCCGGAGCTTTTAAACTTCATCCTTCAGGGCCTAGGAGCTTGGTAACTTCCCTAAACTCTAATGTTATTTTGTTCCATTATAAGAATCATTTTGAAGTTCCAGATTTTCTTCATAATACAAATCATTATAGGGTATTGAACTTGAAGTTTATGCATGCTTATGTTTTAGCTTCAAGACGCTAAAACAAACTACCCTTTCCTCAAGGTTGTGAATCTAGTAGACTGTTGCTTAACTTAGTGTAAATCATAAGAACAGCTTGATTTACACTAAGGTTCAATGTTTTGAATATTTGGTCGTATAGTGACACCTTTGAAGTAGGAAAATGAGAAGAATTAGTTAATGTTATCTTAAATTTTGAGCCACAAGACTCTATATGTTATGTAGAGGTATGCTATCTTTGTCTGAATCTTATACATTGAATCAAAAGAATCATCCATTTACATGTGCACAGATATTTTAATAATCATGAATGTAACTTTATGAAGAATAGTAGTAATATGTTAACATTGCTTCATGGGGGATGATTCTCTATGGAACTCTAGCATTACTTAGAAACATTTAGCTATTTCTCAGAATTATTGTTTCATCAGATGTGCCTAATAACCAACAATTTCTCAGTTGAGCCTAGTTTCTAATTTTACTTGCATAGGTTTAAGTTTCTCGTATTCTTTGTTAAATTAGTTGAATCCACCATAGAATTTAGCATTTAACTTTAACGATGGACTTAGAAGGATGAGCTCGTTAAAATTTCTTTCCATTCAGATAGGTTCTATAGTATACACAAGTGATTTTAACTTTTATTTGTTGTCTTCTTTTATTATTAATGTTGCTTCATTTATTAATAACATATTCATGATTTTAATACGGTTTGGGGTTTCAGATATTCACTTTTTATTCATTCTAAAGAGAATTTGGATAATGTACCATCCAATTTTTTCATCTTGAAATCAATCTGGTGGAGGGATTTCATGTTAGCCACTTTGAAATGCAGATGTTGGTTAGGAGAATTCAATCTTTTTACAAATTTTTCAATTTTTTTTTTTATCATTTTGAATATTTTACCAGCCATATATATGGTGCAATAGCAGTTCAACTTGCCAAAAATGACCACCGGCCGGCTTCTAGCATAACCTGTTCCTTGCTGAGATTCATTATTATGATTTATGCCAAGTACTTTCTCAAAAACCATGAATATATAAAAGAAGAGGAAAAAGTTACATCCATCTCTAACGACTAAACTAACGAAAATCAAATGAGCAAAGTTAGAACTTAGATTAATACGCATATCTTAATTATCGATTTCTTAATGGGAACTCACACATCATATTGCATAAATACAAGAGTTTTTGATGATAAATTCTAATAGAAATGATTATAGACAAGTATTCGAAGAGCTCATCGACGTGGCTAAGATCAAGCAATTAAGTTCATTCACAATCCACTGCAGTGATCGTAACTTACTTGTGATACATTGCGAAGATTGCTTTCAACCAAGAAATAATATTTGAACTACCATTACGAGTCGGCGCAAAAATATTTTCCCTGATTATTCTCATGATGTACTTTTTAATGATATATGAAAAACTAAGGGTCTGGCTCTTTTAGAAACCTGAAAGATTTCAATAAACTTAAAAGAAATTAGGGTAAAAGTTTCTAAATATAACTTGAATAAAAATATGATAAAAATTTCTATATATATTGCTCTGGAATTAATATTACAGATAACAATGAAATAATGTGTTTTGACAGAATCCTATCATAGTTGCCATTCTAGGAAGGCCTTTAAACAATTTCCTGCTATAGACCATACTATGAGGTGGATGTCTAACACCATTGCTGTTATATAGCTCAAAGCTTCCTCCTCATTTTTGTTCATCTCAATTTCTCTGCAATCCAAACCCATAGCTTATACAATGGGAGGAAGGATCACTCAGCTGCCTGAAGAGCTTATCATTCTGATAGTTTCTTTCTTACCGTTTGTTGATGCGATAAGATTCACTTCTTTGAAAAGGCGATGGACCAATCTGTGGAGGTACTGCAGGAACATAGAATTCAAGGAGAGATCTTTCATCGATGTTTGTAGAAGGCAACGACTATTGGATAGGGGCCACGATAGTCTTGCTTCAGATCTGAAAATGGAGGGTAGAAGAAAGTTCATCGAGTTCGCAAATGGAACTGCAGCTAGCCTCATGACACCACAGTTCAAAAGATTTTCTATTTGTCTTCAATATGAAGCCGGATGCCGTCACAATATCGACGATTGGATTACCCTCGCAGTCTCAAGAGGCGTCGAGGAGCTCAATCTATACTTCTCTGATGAAGATCTTGAAGAGCCCACTCTGCAGTTCTTCGAGCCTCCTTCTTTACCGAAATTTTTGTACGATTTCGGTACATCTTTACGGGTTTTGTGCTTGGTCTCGTGCAGCCTTGGATCTTATAATTTCAAGAATCTCATCGTACTCAGAGATGTTACATTGAAATTGATTGAGGTGTCTACACAGGTAATCAATGATTTATTAAGAAATTGTCTGCTTCTCGACTCCCTCTATCTATTCAACTGTGGAGGACTATTAAAGCTAGAAGTTTCCTCCACTTCATTGAGGTTAAAGACTTTGGTTGTGAGGGGTTGCACGACGTTAGCAATGGGCATCAAGCTTTGTGCTCCGAGACTTGATTATTTTGAGTATTCTGGATGCGTTGTGAGCTTCGAACTTGAAGGTCTAGAAGACCTAGCATCGGTTGATGTTCAATTTGATGTAGGCGACTACTACCATTACGATTCAGAGGAGCTTTTACGTCTACTTTGGGGTTTCACTAGGGCAACCTACTTAACTCTATGTACTTCTATGCTCACGGTACGTTTTTTTTGTCCTTCTAATTATTCTCACGGTTCCTTTTATTTTCAAGCTCCATACTCAGTTTAGTTTTTCTCTTCTTTTTAGTAGTTTGAGAGTATACACACACACACACATATATGTAGTATCTATGTAAATCACTATTTAATTGAATTATAACTATTAACCTCTCACAAATTTTCCAAGTGCACAGGTTTTGCCCTCCCAGTACAATTTGTTTTATGAACCACCATTTCCTTTGATAAATATTGAGAGGTTGACGCTCAAGGCAGGCATGAAAGTGTACGAGCTCCCAATTATAATGTGTTTGCTTGCGTGTGCGCCAAATCTCAAGACCCTCAAAATTGAGACAGGTTTTACCAAACCAATATACGGCGTAAGTATATACACCAAAATGAATGCTACTGCTTCCCAACTCTTTGTATTTAAGCAATTGATGTGATGACTCTTTTCCATTTACTATTTTCTTGCTTGTCTTCATCTTTAGAGCTTCATAGATTGTCACCTCAATACTGCACCAGAGAGTGGCTGGAGACCTCCACAATTACCTTTTGCACTCCTCAAGCGGATTAAAGTGAAGGGTTTTGAAGGAAGCACAAGTGAAACATTTCTATTGAAGTTCTTGATAGAAAATGCACGAGTTTTAGAAACCGTGTTCATCGGCTGTCAAGGCAATTTGAATGATTATCATGGACAGGATCTCTTTCTTGTGGGAGCAATTGAAGAACTCATGAATGCTCGGAGAGCCTCTGGGATAGTGGAGATCATCGCATACAACTGATCGATCAATGCCCTAAATTGCTTTCTTCATTGTGGTTGACTTTCAAATCACATTTTCAAAAGAATGGAAGCAAGTATGATGCAAACTGGATTGTCTTTTAAGTTTAAATAATAGCTAAGAACTAGCACCTTGAATTTGATATATAGTCTTGGTAGTGTATTGTCTTATATCTTGCTTAGTTATGCTCTTTCATCCAATATTAAACTGGAACTGCAACCAGCTGATGTTGCTTCGTGCTCCTCTTCGAAGAACTTGCATTTCGATAGGGAAAGTTGAATAACATCACACAAAGGATTTCTTTTCCTGAAATATGAACAATAAATAAAGGAAATGTTGTTTTTGTGAGGTCTTGACCTCAAATGAGTTTTGATCCTTTTGATTAAGTGGTATAGATCTCTCATATTAGGTTTGAGAAGGCATCTAGCAGAATGATTATAGTAGTTCAAGACTTAGTTTTCCCTACCCACTATTTTGTTATGTTTGGTTTAATAATAATAAGTTAGTCAAAAATTTAAAAAAGAAAAAGAAAAAGGAAAAAAAAAACCTCAAAGACAAAAAGAAAAAGAAATCAATCTCTCCTTTTTTGGATCTCAATGTGTGATGAAAAACTATATTATATACAGATTCTTCTATAAGTTTTATGCTGTCCCTACACCACAAACTTCTCAAACTATATGAGGTTTGAGAAATTTAAAAAATTTGGCACTAAAAACATTGAGTTTTACGTACTTGGAATCCGAAGTTATATGGCCTTTTTAAATTTCAATTCCTGCTGTTTGATTAAAATTGACCGATTCTCACTAGAAAAGAAAGAAGCCAATTAATTTCTTAGCAAGTCCAGATCGATAAATGGTAGTTTTCTCAAACGGGATTGGACACAAATGAATTACCTGGGATTGCATTCTTGTTCAGGGGTTGTCCACTTTCGGTGATTCTTTCAATTGAAATGGGAGTTGCCAAAGGCCTTAGTGTCAGTAGTACCTCTATAAGTAAGAGCTTTACTTGACTAGTTATTCTTTGTTGTCAGGACATTAAATTTTCAATTCTACTGTGATTTCATGAACCTTCGTATCCTTTTAGTTGTCGACATTTTTGGACTACGGATGTACTAGATTTCAACTGCGTGAAAAGAAAGCTGAGGGTGGTTGAGGTAAAGGACTTTAAAGGGCAGTGGAGTGAATTACAGCTATTGGCATACTTGCTCTATGAGCCGCGTGCTGGAAATGATGACTATTAATACATCAAAGGAAATCAATCCTAACGGTGGAAGTAAGGAATTATACAGAAAAAATGCTCGAAGATTGCTAGATGTTAAGCGGGCCTCTCCATTTGTACAAGTGTTAGTCAATTGATCAGTTGGAGTCTGTTAAACTATGATTGCTGTAATACCCTAACTGGTTTAAGCATATCTTTTGCTTTTTTTTTTTCAATGGATATACATTCTGTTTAAGAATTATAAATGATGGTATAAACTGGGACCTACCTTTATTAGCATAAGATTTGTTGAATTTTTTGTTAGTGATTCATTGATTATCAATGTTTGGATGGTCATGATCATCGGATTAGATTATTTTGTTGGTATTGTAGGTTGTCACTATGTTACTATTGAGTGGTGATTTACAATCTATATATAATATTTTATACATATATGTTCAATTCTTTATTTATTAACTCACAAAGAAGATCAGGAAAAGAAATGCTCAGCAGGTAATGTCAGCTTCTCTTATTTCATCTTTTGTATGGTGAGAACTGACCTTTGCTTTCAAGATGACATGTTTTAGTATGAATATCAATGCTGACAATTCCTTCAATATTCAAAAACAAATGATGATTATTGTCAAGGAGCATTCTACTATGCCGTATTCGGCACAGTACAGAAAATTTAACACAAAGGAAAAGATCTCTATAACTAATAACCCTTAGCCGGTTGTGAACGGTTAGAGATTTTATACAAAAAAAAAATGATGGTTGTAAATCAAAGTTCTGCACTATGCAAAAAAAAAAGAAGAAAAAAGCATAAAATGTTGGCACAGTAGACTAACTCTTTTGTCAATTATGAACTATTAGTATATAAAATCAGAATTTATTTATATCAATTATTATTATCTTTTCTTCGTAGGTTCAACTTTAGCAACATTAATTACTAGTATGGAATGTTTAAGGTTCTCTTATTTGAGACCCTTAAATTGAAGTTCAGAGATAGTTTCTTGAAGAACCAAATACATGCAAGCATTAGTCAGGCATACAATCAATAATGCCAAACTCAAGTGTTAATTGACTTGTCTTCTTGATTCATTTGTCACTAAACATATATGCATTCAAATAATTTATGTATTCTTCTTATAGATGAAAATCCATTCAGATGGTAATTCCTTATAATTAAAAATAAACAAGAAGGCAAGGAGAGGATTTTGAAGTACATTCAAATGAGGCTACCTCGCTTATGTGTAGCCGGAGCTTTTAAGCTTCATCCTTCGGGTTGCTAGAAACCTAGGAGCTTAGTCCATAACTTTAGTAACTTCCCTGATGAAGAAATTCTAATGTTATTTTGTTCCAAATATAAGAATCACAGTGAAGTTCCAAATTTCTCCATATTTACGAATCATTATAGGTATTGAACTCAAAGTTTTGCATGCTTAGATGTTTTAGCTTCAAGACGCTAACTGCATGGATACGAGCTTTGTCTTCGAAGAGGACATAACTTACCATGGATTTAGCCAACAATTTGAAAACAAACTGCCCTTTCCTCAAGGTTTTGAATCTAGTAGAATATTGCATAACTTAGAAACTCCATAGTGCTTCACCATTGTTGGTATGAACAGGTGATTATAAGGACTGCTTACACTAAGGATCAATTTTTTTTTTTTTGTGAGACTTCAATGTCTTGAATATTTGGCTGTATAGTGACTTTAAATTAAAATAGGAAAATGAGAGGAGTTAGTAGATGTTATCTTATATTTTGAGCCACAAGACAGTATATACTATATGAAGGTTTGCTAACTTTTTCAGAATGTTAAGCATTGAAAAGAATTCATCTAAGGGGATCTTTTCCATTTTCCATTTTTTTCCCTATTGTGCAGATATTTTAATAATCATGAATGTAACTTTATGAAGCATTAATTAGTAGTAATATGTTAACATTGCTTCATGGGGTTTGATTCTCTATGGAACTCTAGCATTATTTAGAAACATTAGGTCTGAACCCTTCAACCACTTAACTATTTTTAACAGTTTATCAGTTGAGCCTAGTTTCATACTCTGCAGCTTGCATAGGTTTAATGTAATTGTATGCTTTGTTAAATTAGTTGCATCCACCATAGACTTCAACATTTAACTTTAAAGATGGACTTAGAAGGATTAGCTCCCATATGTGACTTATTAGTTAGAGATCTTGTCCAATTAAGAATTTCTTTCCATTCAGATAGGTTCTATCAGTATACCCTAGTGATTCTAACTTTTATTGATGCTAATTTGTTGACTTGAATGGTTGTTCTTTTATTATTAATGTTCTTTCATTTATTAATTACATATTCATGATTTTAATACGGTTCGTGGTTTCAGATATTCGCACTCTTTATTCATTCTAGAGAGAATTTGGGTAATGTACCATCCAATTTTTTCATCTCAAGATCATTTTGGTGGAGGGCTTTCATTGCAGCCATTTTGAAATGCAGATGTTGTTTAGCAGAATTCAATCATTTTAAAAATAGTCCAAATTTTTTTTTAGCATTTTGAAAATTTTACGAGCCATACAGTGCAATAGAAGTTCAACTTGCCAAAAATGACCACCGGCCGGCTTTTAACTTACGAAAATCAAATAAGCAAAGTTAGAACTTGGATTAATAGGCATATATTAATTATTGATTCCTTAATGAGAACTCATTCATTATTATAATTGCATGAATACAATTGATTATCGACAATTATTCGAAGAGTTCAGCCACGCGGCTACTTAATAAATCAGGCAAGTTCATTCACAATATTACAGTGTCATTCATTTCTCTCCACTGCACTGTTGTAACTTATGAGACATTGCGAAGACTGATTAGTTCCGAATCTTTCAACCAAGTCGGCGCAAAAATATTTTCCCTAATTATTCTCATGATTTATTTTTTGAAGATATAAGAAAAACTAAGGGTCTGGCTCTTCTAGAAGCCTGAAAGATTTCAATGAACTTAAAAGAAATTTTGAAAAAAGTTTCTATATATACTTGAATAAAAATATGATAAAAGTTTCAAAGTTTATTGCTCTGCAATTAATATTACAGATAACAATGAAATAATGACCTTGAAAAAAAATCTTACCATAATCTTCATTTTAGAAAGGCCTTAAAACAATTTCCTGCTATAGACCATACTATGAAGTGGATGTCTAACACCATTGCTGTTATATATCTCAAGCTTTCCCCTAACTTTTGTTCATCTCAATTTCTCTGCAATCCAAACCCAGAGCTTACAATGGGAGGAAGGATCACTCAGCTCCCTCAAGAGCTTATCATTCTGATAGTCTCGTTCTTACCGTTTGTTGATGCAATAAGATTCACTTCTTTGAAAAGGCGATGGAGCAATCTGTGGAGGTACTGCAAGAACATAGAATTCAAGGAGAGATCTTTCATTGATGTTTGTAGGAGACAAAGACTATTGTCTAGAGGCCATGATAGTCTTGATTCAGATGTAAGAAGGGAGGGTAGAAGGAAGTTCATCGAGTACGCCAACCGAACTGCATCTAGCCTCATGGCATCACAGTTCAAAAATTTTCTATCTGTCTTCATTATGAAGGTGGGTGCAATCACATTATCGACGAGTGGATTACACTCGCAATCTCAAGAGGCGTCGAGGAGCTCAATCTATCCTTCTCTGGTGAAGATCTTACAGAGCCCTTTCCGAAGATATTCTAACAGGCAGCTTTACCAAAATTTCTGTACGATTTTGGCAGATCTTTACGAGTTTTTGTTCTTGGTCTCTTGCAGCCTTGGATCTTACAGTTTTAAGAATCTCATCGTACTCAGTGACGTGACATTAAAATTGATCGAGGTGTCTACACAGGTAATCAATGATTTACTAAGAAATTGTCCGCTTCTCGACTCCCTCTGTCTATTCAGCTGTGGAATATCAAAGCTAGAAGTTTCCTCCACTTCATTGAGGTTAAAGACTTTGATTGTGAGGGGTTGCGGGTCATTATCAATGGGCATCAAAATTTGTGCTCCGAGACTTGATTATTTTGAGTATTCTGGATGCGTCGTGAACTTCGAACTTGAAGGTCTAGAGGACCTAGTATCGGTTGATGTTCAATTTGATGTAGGCGACTACTACCATTACCATTCAGAGGACCTTTTACGTCTTATTCGGGGAATCACTCAGGCAACCAACTTAATTCTATGTACTACTGCGCTCACGGTATGATTTTTGATTCTAATTATTCTCTCATTTCCTTTTCTTTTCAAGCTCCATAGTTTAGTTTTTCTCTTCTTTTTTAGTAATTTGAGAGTGTACACACACACACAAACATATATATATATATGTAGTGTCTATACAAATCAATATTTATTTGAATTATAACTGTTAAATTCTCACATATTTTCCAAGTGCACAGGTTTTGCCTTCACAGTACCATTTGTTTTATGAGCCACCATTTCCTCTGATAAATCTTGAGAGTTTGACACTCAAGGCAGGCATGAAAGTGTATGAGCTCCCTGTTATAATATGTTTGCTTGCATGTGTACCTAATCTCAAGACCCTCAAAATTGAGACAGGTTTTACCAGAGAGATATATGATGTAAGTATATATATACACCAAAATGAATGCTACTGCTCTCCAATTCTTTATATTTAAGCTATATATTGATGTGATAAATCCTTTATCATTTACATCACACCTTTCCATTCACTAGTTTTCTTGCTTGTAATCATCTTTAGAACTTCATAGATTGTCACCTCAATTCGATGCCTGAGAGTGGCTGGAGACCTCCACAATTACCGTTTGCATGCCTCAAAAGGATTAAAGTGAAGGGTTTTGAAGGAAGCACAAGTGAAACATTTCTGTTGATGTACTTGATTCAAAATGCACGAGTTTTAGAAACGGTGAACATCAGCTGTCAGGGCAATTTGAATGATCCTCATGGACAAAATTTCTTCCCTTCGGGAGCAATTGAAGAACTCATGAATGCTCAGAGCGCCTCGGGGATAGCGGAGATCATCGCATACAACTGATCGATCAATGCCCTAAATTGCTTTCTTCATTGTGGTTTACTTTTACATCACATTTCCAAAAGAATGGAAGCAAGTATGATGCAAACTGGATTGTCTTGTTGTGATCCTCTTTAATTAAGTTTCAATAATACCTAAGAACTAGCACCTTGAATTTGATATATAGTCTTGGTAATGTATTGTCTTAAATCTTTCTTATTAGTTATTCTCTTTCGTCCAATCTTAAATTGGAACTACAACCAACTGATATTGCTTCAAGCTCTTCTTCGAAGAACTTGCATCTTGATGGGAAAGTTGAATAACATCACATAAAGGATTTCTTCACTTCAATTATATGAACAATAAAGGGAATGTTGTTTGGATGCCTTGAATGAGTTTGATCCTTTTGATTAAGTTCTACATATCTATCATATTATGTTTGAGAAGGATCATAGTTTATAACTAGCAGAACGATCATAGTTTATAAAGATTGGTATCTCTCATGTTCATAGTTATCATAGAGTACCACAATTTCAACCTTCTTATACTATACTATCGGTTCTTGAATCGAAATGATCAGTTTGGTTATGTTTGGCTTAATAAGTTTGTCAAAAATTAAAAAAAGAAAAAAGAAAAACCTCAAAGACAAAAAGAAAAAGAAATCAATCTCTCTTTTTCTGTATGTATTTCAATGTGTGATGAAAGACTATGCTATATACAGATTCTTCTATAAGTTTTAGGCTTTCCCTTCACCACAAAACTTCTCAAACGATATGAGGTTTGAGAAATTTAAAAAATTTGACAGTAAAAACATTAATTGAGTTTTACGTACTGGGAATGCGAAGTTATATGAGCTTTTTAAAGTTCAATTCCTATAGTTTAATTAAAATTGACTGATTCTTACTAGAAAAGGAGACAATTCATTTTTCACCAAGTCCGGATCGAGAAATGGTAGTTTTCTCAACAATCTGAGAGGTTGAAAAAAAAAAATTATGGTGGCACTCTCAATGGTAGTGATCAAGTTTGCTAATACATATATGTGTGTATCAAGTATTAGGAAACATATTAAATTAAAGACATTGGGAAGGAATTTTAAGTGACTGTTACATTGAATTATATGTACTCTTGCAATCCTGAGTTTGCATTACTGAAAGGATTATTGTTCTAAGGAGTTTATGACTCCTATGAATCATGCTAGATGGAAACATAACTGTGAATCTTGTTGCCGTTGTCTACCTGATATTTTGGTAGTAGATCAATCCATTTCCCAGAAGGAATATTGAGTGACCGTTACATTGAATTATACGTACTCTTGCAATCCCGAGTTTGCATTACCGAAAGGATTATTGTTCTAAGGAGCTTATGACTCCTATGAATCATGCTAGTGGAAACATAAATGTGAACCTTGTTGCCGTTTTATGATTTCAATCGCGTTCCTTTCAAATCCTTTCAAATTCTATTATATATTTATGAAAACAACAAGCAACTTGAGATCGACGATATTCGCTATAATGACCATCAAATTGATGGTTCATAATTCTAAAAACTTTTGAGTTTTCAAACTGAATATTTTACGAAAATGTGATAATCTTTAACTAATATGTACGAAACATTTCAAATCCGAAATTACTAACACAGTTATTTCCAGTTTAGCTGTGATATCTGAAATTTTTGAGTTTCATCGGTGATCCTCGGTGAAGATTAAATTTCATGCTAAGCCGAACTTGAAGTCATTATCTTGAAGAATGTCAAAAATTTCCTCAACATTTTCATTCACATGGTTGTTGGAAGGATCAAGGACTATATATATATATATATATCCAATCTGTGATATTTCTTCCCATGAACATTAGGAAAGAATCATAAAAAAGGTGTATATAAATATATCCAATCTGTGATATTTCTTCACATGAACATTAGGAAAGAATCATAAAAAAGGTGGACTACAGGCTCCTCCAACCCACACTTTTAATGATTCTTTCCAAAAATGTAAGTATAGGGTGGCTGCAATAAATTTAAGATTTCCCAAAAATCTTCCTAAATCTCTCTCTCTCTCTCTCTCTCTCTAAAGATCTCTCTCTCCCTCTCTCAGCCTTAGAAACAATATAAAGCTTTGGCACTCACTCCATACCTGAACTTCATCTCTTCTTGACAAAATCAGAAGAACAGCTTCTCTTCTCACCATTCAAGATCATCAAAAAGCATGTATAGCAGCGACGGGATGATTACTCAGCTTCCAGAAGCCTTGATGATTCTGATTATTTCTTTTCTGCCCCTCATTGATGCAGTGAGGCTCTGCTCTCTTTCAAA
>JAUPMG010264313.1:0-20117 GCA_031762675.1 Pachysandra terminalis
AAGCCATGTGGCACAATCCTAGCCTTTGAAGACAACCCCTTTAATCCTCACCTTACAACACAACCCCTCTAACCACTCTAACCCAAATGAAATAAACCCAATTAACCCAAATGAACCCAAACCAATTAACCCAAATGAAACTAAACCCAATTAACCCAAATGGAACTAAACCCAATTACCCCAAATGAACCCAAACCAATTAACCCAAATGAAACTAAACCTAATTAACCCAAATGAAACCAAACCAATTAACCCAAATCCTAATTAATTAGTGAATTTAAGCTAAAATTTCCCAAATTACCATTTTACCCTTAAGTTTTCCAATTGATATTTTATGTTTAATTCGGGTTGTTACACCTTTATAACTTGCATCCCTTTTTCTTTCCAAGGTTCATTCACCAAAGCATTTTCGTATGCCTCCTTGGTGCCTATATATATAAATCATCCCATACTTTCACCAAACATATCTCTTTTTCTACCAAAAACCTCTCCTAACCAATATACCCAAGGGCGGACTGTTTTTCTCAAGAGAAAAGAGCGTAAAATCTTCCATTTTGATGTATAAGTGGTGCTCCTCATGTTAGATTGTAATTCTATTCATCTTTGAATAAGAATTGTGTTCTTCCCCTATTTTGCTATCTCTTGGTTTGTTCTTCTTCTTCTTTGGTTGCGTGTCTTGTCCTAGTGTGATTTTGTTGCACTATTTGAGAAGCAATAGTTCCAGTTTTGGATATTGTCTTTCTTCACACAATAAACTTCTTCTATTGCTGCCATCTTATGACTTTGCAATCTTTCCTAGTAAGGTGTCTTAGCTTTGTTTCTATTCACTTCACTTGGTATTGTTTACCTATTCATTATTTTGAATATTTTATTTCAAGAAACCTGAACAACTGCTTAGCCTGTAATACTCATTCTGTAAAAGTCTTAGATAATACTATTCCAAACCTTCGAAGTTTTCGGTCTTAGCCATAAGAATAACTGTATATGATACTCAAAACTACGGAAAGATTTTGTTTGGCAAGCCTTGGGGTCCAGATATACCAAAAATTGCTATTCAACTTTTGTTATGGTTAGAACTCTTATGAAAGCTTTACTTAAACAGACCATATGAAGGAACGAGGAGTTCTTTAATAAAGTTACAACAAGCTCATGTGGGTTTTTTTTTCTTCTAAACCTCAAATATCAACTTCCAACCATTATACAAGTGATCAAAACCTAACATATCAAAATCTAAATTATGTTTATAGATCTACACTACACAATCAATCAACATACTAGCCTTGATCCCAAAAATCATAATTAAATCATAAGAATTTATAAGGTCATCATAGATACTGTAAACTTAGATCCAATCATGCTAATCAAGTAAACAAACAATCATTCATCATATCCCTTTAATATTCATGTTATAAGATCACTGTTGAGATCATGCTTCAAACCATGGAATCAAGCATTTCAACCTATAGCTATAGCATCATTAAGATTCATGAATATGATTACCGTAAAATCGATGGGAATCCCTACCTTTTTTCTTCTTAGATTTGTTCTCTGCAACTTTTCCAGCACTAGATGATCAACCAGTTCCCTTTTACCTTATTCTTCTTCTTCCCTTTTCTTCAAAAACCCAGATTTCCTTCTTCTCTTTCGTTTGTTTTGGACGTGTGAAACCCAAAGACCAATTTTCTCTCTCCTCTCTCTTGTTTGAACGTGTAGAGACACTTTCTCTCTCTTGTTTGAAAGGTCATGTAGGTAAGTGGATGAAATCCATTATCCCACTCTTTAATTCAAATAATAAAGTAAATTACTTAATTATCCTTACCTTGGCCCAACGGGCTATTTGGCCAGCCCATAGTCCTATTTGTGTTCATTGAGTAGGGTCCAAGCCCAGTCCACCTAATTCACACACAACTTAACACTATTTCGTCAAATTCACATAAAGGTCCAATCCAGCCACTCTTATATCAATTAAATCCTAAAGTTTAAAATAGAATTAACTACCATTTAATTATCAAATTAAGTGGTAGGGTTAGGGTCATTACAATTACCAGATGAAGTGCCATTAGTGTTGAGCTTAAAACCAGATTCCGGTTTGAACTATTTAACCAAAATTTGACGTGAAATTGGAATAGAAGAAACACCAATCCCCAAAATATCCAATGATAATTTATCAGAAAATGATGCATTTTTCTTAGGCAAAATAAGAGAGTTTATCTCAAACAACCACTTTTGGACTTTAGAAATAACAACTTCAGCACTTGATTTGATATCCTCAAAACGAACTTTGTTCCTGCTAATCCATAATTCCCAAAGTAAGAATAAAAGGTAAGACACCCCCCAAGCAAACTAGTTGAGCTTTCAATCTTCCACCAGAAACTCATAACATAATACGAGCATAGATAGATTGATGAGGCAAAAAAGGAAACCCAAAAATCCTACTTAAATGTGTCCAAACTTAAAGGAACCCAAGTCACTATCAATAAATAAATGCTGAAGAGATTTCATACGATAAGAAACATAACAGTTGCAACAAGAAGCAAGAAAAACTTGAGCCCCTTGTAACACCCAATCCACAGGGATACAACCATTAAACAATTTTCAAATGAAAACACTAATTTTTTAAGGAACCCTTTTATGCAGCAACCAAGAAGCAAAACCCAATTTAGGAGATTTCCTCTTAATAATAGACCAAGTAGATTTAACCGAAGATTCTCCATCCAAGGATTTTGACCAAACTCGTTTATCATTGTAGTCCAATAAGTGCACATCTCTTTTCAAAATATTATTTTTAATAGAGGGATGCAAATTATGATGTAAACAGTCCCAATTCCATCCATCATTACACCAAATATCCTTAATAGAAACTCTGTAAAATTGGTTCATGCATAATAGAGGCAATAAAACCCGTACCCAACTAGTTATCATGCCAAAAAACAACATTGTGTACCCAAAATCCAAGATGAATTTTCCTTAACAACATACAACTTAAATAGAACACTTTTCCATATGTGAGAAGCATTAGCATGATTAGGTCCATAAACAAGATATTTTAATCTCATAAAATTAGACCAAAGGGACTCTTTTGATATAATATTCCTAGCTTTCTTCATATCAAAGCAAGCCCTAATATTAAATAAGGATCGGATTCCCAAACCTCCTTTCAATGGTCTACAAATGAAATCCCAAGAGATCCATTTCTACTTAGATTTTCCCTCAAAACCCCCCGAAAGAAAGAGGCAAAACACTTTTCCAAAGATCTCAAAACCATCATAGGAGTATGAATAGAAGATAAAATATGAATGGGCATAGAAGAAAGGACATGCTTGATCAAAATAAGCTTACCTCCTTGAAATAAAAGCTTACCTTTCCAACCAGAAATTTTATTCCGCACCTTAGAAAAACTTTCTTCAAAGTAAACAGCTTTCAGATGACCACATGAAAGATGAGCTCCCAAATAAATAAATAACAAGAGTCTGTGTTGTAGGCCAGTAGCAGACTGAATCACAAGCCTTCTGAAACAAGTGACAGTTTTATGCACAAAAAATAGCTCTTAGAAATATTTACCATCTGTTCAGAGCAAATTTCATATTTCTTCAGAAACTGCATTAGATTTATCACCGAAGATTTGCACCCATTAAAGAAAATAATAAAATCATCCGCTTATAATACATGAGAGATAACGGGGTAATTCCGAGGACCCAAAAAGCTATCAATACGGCCCAACTCAAAATTACTCTTTAAACCTCTGTTGAGAACTTCTTCCAAAATAAAGAACATAAGAAAAGAGGGCGACCTTGTCGCAAACCTCTAGAAGGTTTGAAAAAACCTTTATAAACACCACTCAAGGAAATAGAAAACCAGAATTTCTCAAAACATTGAGAAAAAATCTAAATCACTAACTCATTAAAGCCAAATCTTCTAAAAACAGATTTGAGAATGCCCCTAATCCATCCAGTCATATGCTTTAGCCATGTCAACTTTAACCATAACATTATTGCCCCTAACCTTTTGGTTAAGATGAAGCATAAGTTCCTGAACAAGGCCAATATTCTCTTAAATATCTCTACCTTTAACAAAAGCTCATTGTTCTTGAGAGGCAAGTCTCATAGCAATGATTTTACTAAATTTCTTATAGACCACCAAGCAAAAACTGCTAGACCTAAAGTCTGCTAATTCTTTAGGGTAGGATTTCTTAGGAATCATGGAAATAAAAGACTAGCAATAAAAAACTGGTAGCTCAACCGCATTAAAGAAATCTAAAGAAGCCTGAAACAAATCCTGTTTAACGAAATCCCAGCAGGAAATAAAGAAAGCAGAAGACATACCGTTTGGGCCAGGAGCACTATCAACAGGAATGCTAAATAGAGCATCTTTCACTTCCTCCAAAGAAGGACTCCTAATAAGCATATCATTATCAGCTCCAGAAACTAAGCTAGGAATAATATCTAGCAAATCTTTACCCATAGGTTGTTTTTCAACAGATAATAAATCCTTATAATAAGAAATAACGACATTATGAATCACTGATAAATCTGAAGATGTTGAACCATTCGGTAATTGAATAGCAGAAAAGGAACTTTGCTGACGAATTTTCACATAATTATGAAAGAACTTAGTGTTAGAATCCCCCTCCATTAACCATTTGACCCTAGGTTTTTGTTTTCCAATAAATCTCTTTCTGCTTTAGAAATAAATTAAAACACGCTTTGGCATTCTTTAATTTATCCACATTTGATTGACACCAATTGTCCATCAAACTAGCTTCTAGAAAATTAATCTCATCCAAAATATTATGAATATTCTGAAGAACATTGCTGAAAATAGATTTGTTCCAGCCTTTTAAACAATACTTAACTCTCTGGATTTTAAAAGCCAAAGAGACTAAACCATTACCAAAATAGCCAATCGGCCAAGATTGAACAATAAATGGAATAAAATCCTGGTGTTCACACCACATTCTCTGAAACTTGACACTTTTTGGACTAACATACTTGGAATTAGAAAATGACAGAAATGGAGCAAGATCCGAATAGATATAAGATAGATGATTTAACTTTAGGTCTGGAAATGAATGAAGCCAATCCACATTATAAAAAAACCTATCCAAACGCACCCAAATGCGTCAAATCCCAGACTGATCATTGCACCAATTAAAACGAGAACCAATAAAAGGGCATTCTAAAATACCAGAGTTACCAATCATATCATTAAACTCTGCCATAGCCAATCAATTTGGAGAATTACCGCCAAGCTTTTCAGATAATTCCCCAACAATATTGAAATCTCCGACCACCATCCAAGCACCAGAAATATTAGAAGATAAACCCAAAAGATCTTCCCAAAGTAATCTCCTATCATCCGCAAAGCATTTAGCATACACAAAAGTAGCCAAAAATTCTGAAAAACCCTAGTTCATAATTTTGCAGGAAATGCACTGATCTGAAGCTTGGAAGACATCAACTAACACGGAAATTTTCTAGAAAATTCAAATTTTTCCACCAAATTCTGCATTATGAGAAAACCCATCAAAATTAATCCTTCGACTAAATTTGAAAAAAAATTCAGCACCAAGTAAAGGCTCTAAAATAACTAAAAACTCAAATTTATTAGATCTAACAAGGAACTTGATGTGTACGATCGTATCAGAGTTTCTAACACCCCTAGCATTTCAAATAAGAAAGTTCTTATTCACTAAATCACAAAGATGAAGGAGAAGCATGAGCCTTACAACCTCTAGTTACCACACTCGAATGAAGCTTAGAATAATTTTTCCGAGGTCTTTGAATGGAAGATTTACGAGTTCCTTCAACCACTTGACTCTGAACCATTCTAACTTCGGAATCAGAACCATACCTCCTACTTTCCACATCCCAACCCCCCCTCTTTAAATCATCTCCAAAAGAACCTTCTTCTCCTGAATAATCAGATGCAACAGTTCTAACATGAATCGATTCATGTACTAAATGATTCATATTTGAATCAAAACCAAGAATCTTATGAAGAGTTCTAAAAACTTGAGATGAACTTACATCTTGAAGATAATATTTAGAAACAACATCTGAACCGTCAGGATCCTTGCCAAAAATAATCGGTTCAATGCCAATATTTCTAGAAATAATTTTATAGCTAGCAAGCTCCAACAACCTCGCTTTAATCGGTTCAGTCTCCTTATTAGTTTCCCCAAATTGTAAAGGTGAATTAACAAAGTGCTTTGAGATCACCTAGTAACCAGATTGTTTTTGCTTTTTCCTTTCAACACTAAGAACCCCAGCCTGAAAGTCTTGTAGCATCACTTGAACTCCCTCTTCAGTAGGTAATAAAACCATATTACCTGTATGAGAATCCTCCTTGTTAGCCTCTAAAATTTCAGCAACTGGAATTATCGGTTCCTCCTGCACTTGAGGCCGAATTTCAGCTTCTACGTGAACCCTACTGTTGTTATTTGTTTCCGGCATAACCGCTTGAACCTGATTGACAACATGAGAATGAACATCCTCTTTTTAATTCTTCTGCCTTCTACAGTTCTTTTTAACCGGATTTAAAGGCCCTTGATCCTCACCATGAACTGTGGCAACTTTTGTAGGCAATAATTTCTTACAATCCGATTTAGAATGACCATGTAAACAACAGTTTTCACAAAACTTTGGAGCCCCTTCATAAATGATCTTCTGCCAAAAACTAGCATCTTTCCCAAGCCTAATCCAAATACGATCCGGACGCACCTTGGATATATTCAACTCAATGCAAACACGAGCAAAGCTCAGTCGAGATAACAATAAAGTAGGTTGATTAATCCGAAGAACTCGGCCAACCAAGGCAGTAATCGCTTTCAGATAAGATGCGGGAAACAAATGCATAGGAAGATTCAAATGGTGATTCTTTCTTTAAACTGAAGGAGGCATACTATTTGTATAATCCGAAAAGAGAGTATTGGATCAGACGAGATTCCCTCGTCTAGGCTTGTACAAAATCTCCGTGTGTTTTAAGCTTGATCATAACGTGGCAAGGATCCATCATCCCAGCAATGACTTCCTCCTGCAAACCCTAAGAGGAGTTAATGTGCAACCTAATAACATTGAAACTTGGCCGCCTGGCCGAGAACTTCGCAACCAAAGTAAATTGAAATAATTATTCGGATCGAGTGATCTCTGTATTAGAGAAGAAAACAGCTGTCGCACCTTCATGTGTCCCAATTTGCTTATGTGCGATTGGAATATCAGGAAGAGCATGATTCTTCACCAAAGCCTTGGCGAAATTAGAATTACAGGCAAACATCGAAGCCATTGTCTTTTCCGCAACCACCGTAGCATGGGCCGAAACATTGTCGGATAAAGAAGGGGGTATCACAGGAGAGGATGACTCGACTGGTGCTCCCTCGAGCACCGGCGGGGTTGTCGTAGCAGCCATCAAAATTTGAATATCAAATAACAAAAATCAAAAACCCTAGGAAACCTTTTTTCCCTGGAGCCCGTTTTTTCAAAGATGATGTATTTGTGGGGTTAAATATCAAGAGATTGTCAAAGGCAATACAAAACATGGTCAAGTTTGGGCTAAGAGAATTGCTATACAATAAACAAAGACCAGATGTATGTTACGGATAAGAGTGCATGATCATACATGGACTCTATTCATGCGCACCAAGCTAGTGTTTAAGGATAAGAGATGTGTGACATGAATGGTTTTCAAAATTTAAATTTTGTGTTGTAACAAACTTATACGTTGGGTTGGATCTCTAAAAATTCTATTATATATACAGATTCATGTTTCTCCATGGTCAAGGAGAACATTACACTTCTGAAATTTTTTCATGATATCAGAGTTACTTAAACGTAAGTCAAATACAATAGAGTCATCATCATCAATTGTGAATGTTGCAACTAACCAAGTGTCTTTTGGAAATACCACTTCATTGGTTGGTAATAGTCATCACTTTATTCCTTTAAAGTTAGATAAGAATAATTGTCTATTATGGAAGTCCCAATTCCTCTCCATTCTTCGACTATATGACCTCGTGGGCATGCTAACCAAAGAAGAATTATTTCCACCAAAAATTATGGTTAGTGAAAATGGGACTGAATCCTATCTAAATTTGGCTTATAAAGCCTAAAACAAGAAGGATTAACTGTTAATTGGATTATATCTTCTTAGAGTGATACTGTTCTTGTTCATATCACCAATGATCAAATGCCAAAGCGTTTGGTTAACTCTTGAGAATATGTTGTCATCCCAACTCAAGAGCTAGTGTTATGCAACTAAGGTTGCAACTTCAAGCACTTCGAGAGGGATCAATGAGCATGTCAGATTATTTGCAAAAGGTCAAAGGATCACCTGCTACTCAGTTGGATTATATCTTCTTTGAGCGATATTGCTCTTGTTCATATCACCAATGATCAAATGCCAAAGCGTTTGGTTAACTCTTCAGAATATGTTGTCCTCCCAACTCAAGAGCTGGTGTCATGCAACTAAGGTTGCAACTTCAAGCACTTCAAAAGGGATCAATGAGCACGTCATATTATTTGCAAAAGGCCAAAGGAATATCTGGCAGTCTCTCTGCAGTAGCTCAACCTGGGTCTAATGAAGATCTAATCCTCTATGTCCTCGATGGTTTGGGTACTAAATATGAGTCTTGTTACTTCAACAAACACTCATTCTGAAATTGTCTCTATAGATGTCTTGTATGATTTGTTGTTCAATTAGGAACTAAGACTTGCTCAAAAACATGCCACTTCCATTGATCAAAGTGAAATCACTGCACACGTGGCCGTACGAGAACATTACTTTTCTTGTGGTGGTAGACGGACCTCCCATCAACAACCAAACTTCAATCGAAGAGGAAGGGGATGTGGTTGCGGTCATCAACCTATCAAGGTAATGATGATCAATCACATAACACTGGTCAACAACAGTTCTTCTCTACAGCCCCACAAGTAGATCTGTCAAATATGCAATCGTCCAGGTCATTTAGCAATAAATTGCTACAATCGTTATGATCATGCTCTACAGAAAAATCAACCATCTACACTTGCTGCTATGCTAGACAATCCATCAAACGATTTTACATGGTACCCTGACTCAGGGGCCACTAATCATATTATCTCTTATCTAAATAGTTTATCCCTTCGGTCTGAATATACAGGACCAGATCAAGTGCATATTGGCAATGGATCAGGTCTGAAAATATGCACAATGGATATTCCTTATCAAGTTTCGCTAGTAAATTTATCCTAGACGATATTCTTCATGTTCCTGATATTATCCATTCAATGACTGATTCAAATGTTGCATTCATTGGTGAGAAGGTTTCATCTGATATCTGGCATCAAGGGCTTGACCATCCCTCGTCCCACACAGAGGATCATATTTTGTTTACAAATACATTTTCAAATGTCAAAAATAAGATTTTGCCTAATGTTTGTTGAGCTTGTCAATTAGGTGAGAGTCACAAATTGCCTTTTCCTACTTCTGTCTCAGCCAATCCGTCATTTGGATTTACTGTACTCAAATGTTGGGGTCCTGCTCTTGTTTTGTCCAATAATAGAAGCCGATACTATGCTCATTTCCTTGATGATTACAGTAAATTCACACGACCTTTTCCTGTATCTTGCAAATCTGACATTTTTTATGTTTTTATTAACTTCAAAACTCATGCAGAAAATTATTTTGGTCGATCCATTAAAGCTCTGTAGATTGATTCAGGTGGATAGTTCCAGTCCTTAAATAAATAGTTCGACATAACGAAAACACCAACATATTAATGAAACGGATCTTACTCTCCTTTCACATGCTTCAATGCCTCTTAAACTATGAGTTTATTCCTTTCACACAGCCATGTAGCTTATCATTCGTCTTCCCTCATCAATGAGGAGAAATTATGTAGATATAAACTGGATTATAAATTTTTGAAGGTTTTCGATTGTGTTTGTTTCCCATATTTATGGCCATATAATTCATATAAATTCCAATTCATATCTAATAAATGTGTTCTAATTGGCTATAAAAGCTCTCATCGTGGCTATAATTGCTTGGATCCTTCATCAAACCGCATCTACATTTCTCTCCATGTGGTCTTCAATGAGCTTGAATTCCCTTACTTTTCCCTACAAAAGCATCAAGACAAGGTTATCTTTTCGGGTGCTAATTTAATTCTCCTTAGTAGCCTTCTTTAGGGTTGGCCAAGTCCCTCCTCAATACTAAAGCGTTTGGAATCTCCATCACAAAAGTCAGATTAAAATTTTCCATGTTTGTAGTCTGGTTGTACCAATTTAGTTGCTCCGTATCCACCTCATCAATCAAGATCACATGGGCCCACATTATCTTCAAGTGAGCAACAATTGTCTTACTATTTCGGTTCAATAAGGACTCTTCGTTTGCCTTCTTCTACTCCAACAAAATGCAGGCCACGTGGCCCACCTTTACCTCCTATTTTCTTGCCATAAGGTCTACATATTAAAAGCAAAGAATGAGAGGTATCTCACAATTCGTTGCCAATTGAAGCTCCATTCTCTCCTATTTTTTCCAATAAAGAAGTATTTCCGAAGGAACAAAACTCCTAAGAATAAGGAGCTCACTTTATGATGTAGTAGAGGTGACCGCTGATGCTTACATAGAAGCGTTGGATTACAACAAGATGCACCTTGCACACCATGGTTCGAAATGGGCATACCTTTAGGTTCCAGTGTCAGAATTAGACCCATAATACATCGTTGGAAAGCTAATAGTAAAGATACAAGACTCACCACTATGTCATCGCATCTGATCTTTTTCGGCCATTTGAGGTCGTTTAGACCCTCAAAACGCCCTCCGAAGTCTTTTACCCTGTTTAGTAACTTTTGTTTACTTATTTATTTTAGGGTTATTTTTAGCAATTTAGGGTTTCGTTTGAGATGTGATTTTCTTATAAATAGGAAAGAGATTGTAGAGAGATTAATTATTAGATGTTTTAACCTTTGATTGAGAGATTTTCTCATTTATTCCTACTGTTCTAAGGTTTTGCCCTTAACTAGCAACTCTAGAAGGTTGTGTGCTCTGTGTTGGGATTCATGAATTCTTTTCTTCTTCACCTTGCATCAGTTATATTTGGGGATTTTAGACTATAGATTTATCTCGCTCTTGTCCTCTCCTCTTTTGTTTCTTCCTCATCTTCTGATCTCTTCTTTCTCACATAAATATAAAGAATGATAGTCCACAGATAACAGTTGATTTTCCAAATCATCATGAGAAGGATTGATTAGAATCTCTCCAATTGTGTAATCTTCTAAAATTTAGTTACTTCTTTTACCTTCTTTGAAGAATCTGTTATTATCTATTGCAATCAATAAATACACAAGAAGTAAACGACTACTCTCTAAGAAAATAGAGGAAAGTCTTCCATCAAAATACTCAGCATTTTATATGTGGTATCAAAGTCTTGCAAAGCTCCAAGTCTTTGCTGATCAATCAAACCTCTAAACCTTGCTTCCCCTATTTTTCTTTTATAATACTGCAACTATGATATGGGTCTTACTTGCATGGATGGAGATCTGGTGACGTGGGGTTGAATGAGCATAAGACAATAAAAGGGTGTTACACTACATCATTTAAAAGTCGAGTCAGTTAGTCTCAATTAGTTAAGAGTCATTGAATGAGTCTAGAATTAACAGTTGAAAGAGTCCTAGTTAGTTAAAATTTGCAACAAAATTTGAGTAATTGCAAGGGGTCAAATAACGACTAGATAGAGTTCTATTTATGTAGATCTGTTGATAGAGGAAAGATTATCAAGAAAAACTTTGACTCAATCCTGTCTTCTATCAAGTAGAGAAACCAGGAGTAGATTCCCCTCGAAGTGAATCATTATTTGCTTCCTTCACAGGAAAATATCAAGATAGTTCTTAAGAAGAAAACGACCCCTATCGAAGTGGAATCAGAGTAGACGACTCTTGGAATGGTCGATAGCACATGCTCTGCAAAGATGGACGAAGCTATGAAGAATCTCCAAAACACATCAAAACAACAAGGCCAACAACTTGATGAGTTCCGTCAGTCCTCAGCTCAGCATGGCCAACAACTCACTAAACTCTACAACATGCTCACGACCATTAATCTAAAATTTGATCAAATCATTCAAAGCCAAGTAAGGCACATGGGGAGACATCATTGAGACGTTCAGACAATCACCAGCCCCCGATTAATGCTACTCATGGAACGAATATGAGTGTTGGAGGAGCCATCCAAACAAGAATTGTTAGACTTAACTTTCCACGCCAATGACCCTTCGGGTTGGGTTTACCATGCAGAGCATTTCTCTTATCACAAAACTCAAGCAAACCAACATCTCACAATTACCTCATTTCACATAGAGGGTGAACCTCTTCAATGGTTTAATGGAATGAGATGTACCACCCTCACTTGACATGGCCTACATTTGTGCTGCTCTCAATTCACACTTCGACCAAACTGAGTACGAAGATGCAACAAGAGCTTTGGATAAGCTTAGACAAACCTCAACTGTATGGGATTATCAATGTTAATTTGAGCGATTGGCCAATTGAACTCATCATCTCCACGAGAATGTTTTATTAAGCTGTTTTTTCTACGGCTTAAATGATGAGATACGACTTGAGGTACAAATGTTTCACCCAATCTCATTAATTTCTACCATTGGATTAGCTTGTATACAAGGAGAAGCAAACCATTTGTCGAAAGCAAGGACACGTTGAAGGACCTCAAATAACAACTTCGAGTTCTAGTAACCCTAATGACACCGCAATCATCCCACCACCTGTGAAGCGTATCTCTTCTCAAGAAGCTTGAGAACGACGTGAAAGGGGGCTATGTTATTATTGTGATGATAACGTCAAACCTGGTCATCGTTACAAAAATCCCCATCTATTTGCAATTGACGGGTCTTCTATTTACAACGACGAGTCAACAAAAGAGGCCAAAGAGCATACCAAGATTAAGGAGTCTCTTGAGATCTCTTTATATGCAATCAGTGGAACCACTAAGAGATGTCACTCTGCAACCTTTCTTTGGAACCAATCTGGAATGAAAACAAGGAAGGAAAGGGCTAAAATCTCAGCACTCACAAAAGCGTATGAAGGAAGATCTCTCAACAGAGATCAATACCAATTTAAACAGGTTTTCTAACTTTCACCTTGAGGATAAGGCAAAAACAAGGGGGAAGGTTTGATATGGATCTTACTTGCATGGGTAGAGATCTCGTGACGTGGAGTTGCATGAGCATGAGACAATAAACGAGTGTTACACTATTATCATTTAAAAGTTGAGTCAGTTAGTCTCAATTAGTTAGAGTCATTGAATGAATCTAGAATTAATACTTGAAAGAGTCATAGTTAAAACTCGCAATTGAAGTTGAGTAATTGTAGGGGTTCAAATAATGACCAGATAGAGTTCTATTTATGTAGATCTGTTGATAGAGGAAAGATCATCAAGAAAACTTTGTCTCAGTCCTTCTCTTCTACAGTTGAAGGGATGGAATACATGACGAATGTTCATTATGCATCTACAATAGGGGAGTCTTATCTATGCCATGGTTTGTATGAGACCAGACGTTGTACAAGCAGTAGCTGTTGTGAGTCAGTTCATGAGTAAACTAGGCAAACATTATTGGAAAGTCGTCAAGTGGATAATGAGATATTTGAAAGTTATAGTAGGCTCATCACTATGTTATGGAGGTTCTGAAATTTTTCTACAAGAATATGTTAACTCAGACATGGCAGGAGACTTAGATGGTAGAAAGAGCACTACAGGTTATATGTTTACTTTGGGGAGTGCAGTAGTCATTTGAGTTTCTAGATTATAGAAAATTGATGCTCTTTTGACTACTGAAGCAAAGTATGTGGGAGCTAAAGGAGATTGTGTGGTTACAGGTCTTATTGAAAGAGTTGGGAATGGGGCAAGAAGATTACAGGTTCTTTACTGATTGTCAAAGTGCAAATCATCTTGTAAATAATTCATCACTTTGTGTAAGGTCGAAATACATTGATATCAGGTATAACTTCATATGTTCACTTTTGAATGAAAATGTGATCAGCTTGGAGAAGATTCACACTAGTGTGAATCCTGTAGATATATTGACCAAGGTGGTCACAATTGAGAAGTTGAGGACATGTTCGACTTCTTTTGGTCTTCTAGCTTGAAGAGAAGGGGGGTGATGAACACTGGGTTGCTACTGCTGTTTTTGAGATTATAGATGAGATAGTCGTTCGCATTCAATTTCCAAGTGGGAGATTATTGTTATGTGGAGACTGATGCTACTGAGGCATTCGAGAAGTACTAATGATCCAACCATCAACTCCGTTGGCTTGAATTTTCTGGGGGTCTAGGGGTATAATAGTAATTTCACTTTCTATAATGTTTAGCCCTACATGCAGGGTATTTATCATACTTTTCATGGCTGCTCTTTGTAACACTTTTTCTGAGCTTTGGAGAAAAGTAGAATCTGGTGTGCATCCGTGGATGTAGGCACTATTTCCCGAACCACGTAAATCTGTGTCTTGTGTGTGGTTGATTTCTTCTTCATCTTGTTTATCTTTCTTTCTTAACAATATGGACCTATGATTCAAACACGAGTTTTCCGAATCCATGTCACATATTAAAAAACATTAGAGATACGTTTGAACAAGAATATCACCACTTCCCTTCACCGAAAACCTCGTCATCACTGGTTCTCACTTCACTTTGAACCGATTCATCCAAGTCTACAAACACCTTATTTCCCTTTATTTGATTATTACATCCACTATATTCGAAACTTCATCCAAGGCAACTTCTTGTACATTGCAAGTAACGAATAAAATATCATTTTCTTTACCTTGTTTTTTTCTCATGGATGAAGCTTGATTCTTTCTTGTGTTCTTCCACCAATCTCTTTCTACAATACCTTGCAATGTGGCCAAATTTGTGACAATAGTGGCATTGAACATGTGCGAAAGACGAATGTCCTCTCTCTCTTCCTCTATATAAAGAAGAATAATTACTTTCATCTTTTTCTTTTTCTTGATGTCTTCCTTTATTGTTTCTTCCTCTTCCATGGTAAGGATCTATTCCTCCTCCTTTAGAACCTCCTTTACAAAAGAATTGAGTTTGGAAAGCTTGCTCTGGAGATGAAGGATCATATTGCTTCATATGGAGTTCATAGGATTGATGTGATCCCAACAAAGTCTCCACCGACAATGTAGACAAGTCTTTCAATTCTTCAATTGCAACAATGGACTCAAATTTTCGAATCAAGTTTCTTAGGATTTTCTCCACGATCTTTTGATCTTCAACGTTCTCACCATTTATCCTCATTTGATTCACAATGGAAACCTCCCGATTAAAACAATCTTCAATGGAGTTTGAATCTTTTATCTTTCGTGTGTCAAACTCACTTCTAAGGCTTGTAATCTCACCACCTTTACTTTATTATCACTTTTGATGCATAAAGTATATCTAATGCTTGTTTAGCTGAATTCACCGATGAAATCCTCTCAAAAATAACCTCATCCACTGCTTGATAGATGAAAAACAATGCTTTCTAATCCTTCTTACGCTCTCTTTCAACTCATTGAGTTGCTGAGTGAGAGTTGTTGGATCAACCGACTCTACATATCTGATCTCGACAACGTACCATAGTCTTGTGATCCATATAATACCTTCATTTGGATGCTCCATTGGTTGTAATTCTTGTCATTAAATCGAGGTAGTTGTGGCTACAACATGTTGGAAGCCATGGTTTTCTTTCAACAAGGCTCTAATACCACTTTATTGGGATGAAACCAACAGGTTGGAGGGACAAGGATAGAAAAACTCAAAAGAAAGTGTACTCTTGATGCTCAAAAACTCAAGAAGAGAAGCCTAACATGTTAAGCAACAACCATAGCCTGAAGTTTCATTAATTAACATTATGGAAGAAGATAAAAGGTTTAATTTCTCCTACTACATTCAAAAAGGAGATTTGACTAACTTGTCTAAATATTAGAAAGCCATAAACCCAACTACCTAAGCATCAAACGTAAAGAAAGTAAACAACTATTACATTCTCCAAGTGACAATTAATGCTAACTAATTACTCCAATTAAAGACTAACTTATAGATCATAGGAACTATACACAACCTTAATATACCCAAGAAAGTGTCTTAGCTTAGACTTCTAACAAACCAAGAAAGGGTTTGTTTGAGTTCATAAATGACCTTGTTGAAGCAATATGAGTAGGACAATCAAGATCAGAGAAGGATTTCCATATAGATAATTTTACATAGCTAACCTTGTAAAAATAAAAGGAATTTTAATGTCAAGGTAACGTATAGGTCAATCTCAAACAACATCATCGACCAATTTTTAACTGTTGTAGACTTTGCAATGAGACTAAATGTTACAAATTAGTCAATTTCAGGCTGTTGATTATAGCCATTAACAACAAGATCTTTGTATCTTCCACTGTGGCTATCTGCATAATATTTAGTTTGAAATACCCGTTTGTAGCTAATGACATAGATATCCAAGCGTGTAGCAAAGTGCATAAAATTTAGTTCGAAATATCCGTTTGTAGCTAATGACATAGATATCCAGGCATGTAGCAAAGTATTGGGGCATAAGAATGCAAGGGAGAGTGAAAACTGTAAACCATTGATTTGCATGTTCTGTTCATCAACTCAATGACCACGTGTTGAGTAGACCAAGACTAGAGTAGAACTTGGCGCTGATGGTTCAGATGGGGCAGAATCAATTGAGACCATATCTGTTGTTGAAACAGTATCAACAGTAGGAGGTGGTGAAGAAGATGATGCTAGATTGAATGCATCCAATCTAAAAACAGATGATGTCCCACGGTTAGGTAATGTCGATGACACTAGGACAAAAACTTGGGCAACATCTAAGAAGTTCAGGCAGATTAGTAGGGCAAAGAGACCTCTGGTACACTGATAACATGTGAATGTTATGGATAAGATTCCATTATTTTGTGGACTCTATCCATGAACTGTTATGAATAGGGCTGTGTATAATCAATCCATGTCTGTTTTTCAATATCTAATGATCCGTTTCACAACGGAACAATCAATATTAGTTGGCCTTTGCATGAACTGAAATATCTTATTGGCAGAGAAGGTAATTAATTTTTGGTTTTGGAAAGAGAGGTATTGCAAAGCTCTCACAAAATTTCGATATTCTATTGGATTTCATCAAATTTGGATAGAGAACGACCAAGTGTCAAAGATAAAATTTTGCCTAAAATTTGTTCAGCTTGTCAATTAGACAAAAGCCACAAATTGCATTTTTCTACATCTGTTTCTCAGTCATCCAGTCCATTGGATTTATTGTAATCAGATGTTTAGTGTCTTGCCCCTATTTTGTCCAATGATGGAAACCGCTATTATGTTCATTTTCTCGATGATTATAACAAAATTTACCTGGCTCTTTCCTGTATCTTACAAATATGACGTCTTGAATATCTTAAACATCTTTACTAACTTCCAAACTCATGTGGAGCAGTATTTTGGTCATCAATTAAAGCTTTACATTTACAGATTGATTGGGATTGGGGGTTTCAGTCCTTAAATAAATATTTATTTTCACAAGAAAATAGAGAGAAGTAGAGAGAGACAATTTATACCAGCATACCCTTTGGTTAGATTTCTTTTTAGTTGTTGATGGCGTAGAAGAAAATAGGCAGATAGAAATAGAGAATACAAGAAAAGGGTATTACGGTGACAAACAAAATGTCCCGCTTGTTTGGCTCATAGAGGCTCAATTTATGATCCGTTATCTCTTTTTACAGACCAATTCACAAGATCAAAAAGATGAAATTTTAGGCCAAAGAGTGTTTTAAAGGCTCGTAATATTTGTGATAAGATCATAGGCAAATTCATAGCCATTAACTCAAAAAGGCCGATTTAACTGTCTAAGAGGCTATTTCATCGAGGCTTTAGCCCATAGACGTCCACCCCTTCTAAAAGCCCATAAAGATATGGGCCATTAAAGCCTGCATTGTTCTCTCTCCTTACACCCCTTCTCTTTGTCTTCTCTCTACACATCACATCAACAACGGTGATGGATTATCTGCCAAGCACGAAAACATGATAGATTGCATTTGGCAAGCACCATAGACGTCCACCCCTTCTAAAAGCACGAAAACATTATATGTATCTCATCACAACTAACGGAATGAGATTTGATTAGATTGAGGTTAAGATTGAGGTTTGATTAGATCAAACTAGGATTTATCTCTATTTATGATGTTTTTTCTGTTTAAGGTCTCTTTCACTCTTTGTAAGGGAATCTCCAATCCTTCTCCTATAATTTTCTCCATTTTAGGGAATCTCAAATCCTTCTCCTATAATTTTCTCCATTTTAGGGATAAGTTTGGATCAAAAGTCAAATTTAGGGAGATGCTCTCCAATGCATTTCCCTATATTTTGACTCAAATCTTCAAAAATCACTTGTTTTTTGCATTTGCAGCAATCCTGAACGTTGAATTTATAACCGTTGGAATTAGGCAGTTTTGGTTCGTTAAGATATAGGGAGAATTCTCCCTATATTCTCAAAATCTCCCCAAATATAGAGAAAGTTTTAACTTCTCCCTATATTTGAGGAGAAGGATAGGGACGATTGGAGCAACTTTTAGGGAGAATTTTCCTCAAATTTGAATTTGAAGAGACTTTTAGGGAAGGATTGGAGATGCTCTTACAAGCAATGTGCTTCGCAAATAGTCTTCGGTTGTTTACATTCAATGTGTTTTTGAGGAAAAAATGAGAGCACTGATATCAAATCCACAAGGGGATTAGAAGAATCGGTTTCGTGATCATGCCGAAATATTACTATTCTGAAGATGATTTGCATCATTCCCGCTCCAATCGAGAAGAGTTGTAGTAATCAGATCCCCCGTGGCTCTCTGGGGGAGCATGAAGACAGTAAGTGAGCCGGTTTATAGGCCAGATACTCGGCCCAACCCGAAGTGTCCGGGCTTGGCTAAGATTTTTATGGCATATTAACTATTAAGACTGCGCTTGGCCCAGCTTGTGCTTTTGGATAAACACTCATTGGATAAGTAGCGCAATGAGAGCACTTATCCAAAGCAACAATAAATTGTTTATTTGAAGAAAATATTATTTGGTAAATACATTTTATTTAAGTACTTATGAAAGTTTAGGGATAAAATTGATATTATTTAAGTCAAAAAATAGCATTTATTTAAGTGCTTATGAAAATTTAGGGGTAAAATAAGTATGATGAAAATATTACAAAAATTTAGAAGTAGCTTCACACATGTGATAAGAGAAGCAGCTCTCAGCACCTTCTCCTTATGGGTAGCCTTCCTCTATTGCTTATGGGTAAGAACTTACCCACTTAGTGTTATGAAACACACTCTTAATTTTAAAAAAATGTTTTAATAAGCTATAAGCCGAAACAAGCACTTATATAGGTTGGGCCAAACACAGCCTAAGATATCAAGTGGGTTGATCATGCGTATATAAGCCCGGCCCAACTCAAAGTTATGTATATAATACAATTTATTTTATTACATATACACAATCATATATAAATAAAACAATGTTGGGTGCCTAAAATAACGAATTTGCTTGCTTATATTATATGCAAAATATATATATTTTCTATATATTATTATTATGCTTATTAAAGTTAAACACGTGATCTTGCTTCGTATTGGACAAAACGAAAAGGATTTAGGCCCTATTATGAGAAACTTAAAGGATTAAAAGGCTGGCCAGGCCTAACCCCATGTTTTCTTATGACGGGAATTAGGAATCGGTTGGGTTTTATATCACTTTGGGTCGATTTTGGTCCCAAGTGATGAGCATGAATTTACAAAACGGCCCCTCCCACTCCCCCTCTTAAGGTTGTGTTTGGAACCCTGGATTTCAGAAGAAAAGAAAAAAAAAGAAAATACAAAAGAAAAGAAAAAAAAAATAAAGTACATTACTTTCAATTGTTTGGTTGGATAGAAAAAGTTTGAGAGAACATTATAAAGAAAATACTTTCTCTTGTTTGGTTGTGTAAAGAAAACCAAAATAAAAATTAAACAGTTTTTTTTTAGCCATATAACATAATTGCGAGAAATACAACATGCAATCCATGCATGTGGTAGTGGTGATGGTGGTGGTGGTTGTAGTAGGGTGGT
>JAUPMG010264323.1:0-20117 GCA_031762675.1 Pachysandra terminalis
ATATATTTATAATTTTCACACTTGCACTGTTGTACTGTATTTACCAGGTGATAAATATATTAATGGGACGATCGTACCGAGGCCTCCCCCGGTTCAATATGGAAGGCAAGGAAGATATGGTGATCGGAATCGAAATTATGACCGTCTGAGGTATGATAGGCCACCAAATCACCAAGGGAATCCACCATATGATCGCCAGGGATTTGTGCAAGGAGATGGTAGGAACTATGGCCCACCACCAAATTACTCACCGCAGCCAAATTATAGTCCAACTGGACAAGGAGAAAGAAGAGTTTCCATGCCCATGGGTGGTAGGGATTATGCCTCTGGAGGAAGAGGCAATTCTCAGGGAGAGAGAAGAGATCCAATGCCTTCATTTCAGAGGGATTACAACCAAGGAGAACGAGGAAACTTTTCTCAAGAATGGAGGGAATTCCCACAAGGGGACCGGACTGATTATGCACCTCCTGAGCGCAAGGACTTCAGAGGAGATAATACGAATTATGCCCCTTCACATAGTGGAGAGCGCAGGGATTTCAGAGGAGATAATATGAATTATACCCCTTCACATAGTGGAGACTACGGGAACACAGCAGGATTTGACTATAGGCAGAGTTATCCCAGGCGTGGAGAAGGGCAAGGGTTCTCACATGTGGAGCAGAGGGATAGCATACAAGGAGAGCAAAGGAACTATGCACCCATGGGACAGATGGGGACAGACCAAGTATGAAACTTCTTGCCTATTGTTCAAATAGCCTTTATGTTCAGCTATATCCTTAAAGATTCATATTAACTACAAGGCATAACAAAAATTGTGAGTAAAGCTTTAAAACATTATTTTATCTTTTTATATATTTAGTCATTTTAGAATGTTGGATTTTATATAGAGAAGGTTATAAGCTATATTTATTTGACATATGAAAGTTATTTAATGTACAATATAAGTAAATTAAGTGTATAAGCTACCTATTTTATTTAAAAATTTAATCTATTAGTCTTATGAATCAAGGTTTAAAAGACTGGAACCGGTCGCCGGACCAATCCTGTCTGGACTGCCGGTCCGGATCGGGTACAGAAAGCAAAAAAAAAAAAAAAATGAAACAATTTCAGACCAGCAGAACCGGTCGTCGGACTGGTAGTACCGGTGGGACCAGTCGTCGGACTGCCGGAACCGGTTGCCGGACCGCCGGTCCATGACCCAGCCATACTTCCTTTGTATCGCGGGTTGGAACTGGACCGGTATGATCCGGTCCGAACCGGCCGGTATCGTCCGATTCTTGAAACCATGCTATGAATTGATCATATATTTTTATTATATATTTATTATTTAACAATTAAAAACACACACTGTCAACTCAACATAGATTAGGTTTTTATGCATAATTGGTATCTCAAAAATAAAATATTATGAATTTGTAATTTAGTTAATATACACACACACATACACACACACACACACACACACATACATACATTTATAATATATCATTCCATGAGATATTTATGCTATTCTGTATGTTATTTTAGTTTGTGTGGTATATTATAACTTTCCTTTACACTTTCCATGTGCCAGCACACGTAGCGGTTGGCTTCCAAGTTAATTTATATTGTATGTATGTGTGTAACATATAAAAAACATGTTAATTTATCATATTTTGGCCTTATCTTTGAATAAAAATAGGTAGTGTTTTATGTATCCACATTTTCCTTGTGTATACCACTGTATCCATGATTTTTACAACATATCCATCCGTATCCGATACGATACTCGATATGTATTCGTTTTCGGGCTGACCGATACGCTACCGCGATATTTTAAACCATGCTTTAGATAGCTTTCCCCACATATTTGTGTTGTGTATGAAGGCTGGGGCGTCGGTCGATCACCTTTTTTTGCATTTCCTAGGGAGGCATGGTACTCCTTGGGGATGGTTGGAGTTCACCTTGTGCTGTCAGATGGTCTTCATTCTTTACTAGAGCAGTGGAGGTTCCCAAGTATGAGCAAGAGCGAAGATTGTTATATTGGGTGGTCTTATTTGCTACCATTTGGTTCATTTGGGCAGAGAAGAACTTAAGGATATTCTAGGATGAGACAGAGTGTGTTCAGTCAGTGATCAAGTCTATTAGGGTATTAGCTATTGTAGTCTTTTGCAACTTCTTTTGTAAATTTCCTCCATTCTTTTTTAGTACAATCATTGTGATTCATTAACAAACACAAACATGCACAAACACACACAAAAAAAAAAAAAAATCTTTGCAAGAATAAACATCCGGTGCCAGTAAAGTGATCATGGTCCACGCTTCATCAATGACTCTTTACTCTTTAGGAAATCATGATGAGATAACTTGTAAGGGATTTGAAGAACTTGGTTCCTTTTAATATTTCTTTTTCTCAGTGAGATCGCTAGTCTGATTTTTAGAATGAAGAATTGTTCTTTTCAAATCTTTGCACAAATTGTGGAATAATACATGGCATCAATACAGTGGCTTTTGGAAGATATGTTGGGAAAAAGAGAAAGATGTTGTCTGTCTATGATGATTAGGATAAATACATATACATGGAATAGCATATCAGGAAACAAACATAGCCGATTGTAGGATATGTGGAGAAACTGAGTCAAGGAACTAATATATTTATGAGTGTAGTAGTAGGCTCAGTTGGTGATAAAATAAAAGTTCCTGATTGAGATGGTATCGCCATGTTAAACGGAGATTTTTATATGCAATTTTACTGGGTATAGAGCTGTTCTAAGCTTTTGCTTTAATATAGTTCAAAGGAAAAGATATTAGCTGGAAGAGAGGAAACTGATTTTTGGTTTGATCCTTGGACAACACTTAGACCCTATACTCGTCTATGTTTTCTCTTATGTCATTGTAAACAGAAATATGAAAATTTAGGAGGCTTTTGACAACAATGCCTTGTGGATTTCTAGCGTCGTTGATTATGCTCTGCCAGTGAATGTCATTGAGGATATTCTCAACTGTAAAATCAGGCTAATTATGGGTGTAATTCTATGTCTATTTCGTGTTTTCGAACAGTGAGCCAATCACTAGAAGAGGTGAAGATGTGGCTATTTTTGACGAAACAGGTCTCCTTAATATGAGGTGATCATTTTTTAATTTAATTTTTATTTATTTATGTTTTGGGTCTGTCTTTGGCTATTAGTGTATCTTGATGGAGATAAGTAAGTTTTTTTTTTTGTTTTTGAAGGGTAAGGCTTTCTGGTTAGGTGTATCTCCCTTTTTTCTTTTTTCACATTCAATAAAATCTTTTGTAGACGAGCAAACCTGTCATATGGTTATCGATAAAGAAAAGCACACTTATTATCCTGTTTTCTCAAAAAAAAGGAGGCACATGAGTTAATTTATAAATGGTTTCGAGCTGCATGGAGGGAGGGAGATGGAGTAATTTAGAAATGTTTTGGAGGTGCATGAATTAAGGGAGGGAGGGAAATGGAGTCATTTAGAAACGGTAAAGAGGCGCATGGGTTAATTTAGAAATGGTTTGGAGGCGCATGAAGATGAGAGGGAGATAGTCATTTAGAAATGATCTGGAGGCGCATGAGTTAATTGAAGATTTTGTTTTTGACAGGTTGGGAGTGGCAGAGCAAGACATGGGAGACCAGAAATGCTATAGATGGAGTCATTTAGAAATGGTGGGAGGGAGGGAGGGACATGAAATGCTGTAGATGGAGTCATTTGGAAATGGTTTGGAGGCGCATGTGTTAATTGAAGATTTGATTTTTGACAGGTTGGAATGGCAGAACAAGATACATGAGAGATCGAAAATGCTGTAGATGAATTCATTTAGAAATGATTTGGAGGCGATGAGTTAATTTAAAAATGGTTTGGTGGCGAACGAGTTAATAAAAGAGTTTGTTTTTGACAGGTTGGAATGGTTGTACAAGACACATCACCCACCCCGACTTCTTGTTGAGCATTATTGTTCTTTTGTTAAGGATAAAACATATGGACATTTTATATTTGTTCCACACCAATACTGCTACCAATGGCAGAATATGACACGTAACATCCACCCCATATGTTTGTGCCGAGAATTATTGCTCTTTTTTAAGAATAAAAAATATAGAGATTTTATATTGTCCCGCACCTGTATTGCTGTGACATAGTCTGATATTAGGGCCCAAACCAACCAAATCACTATTGCATGGAATGGCAGAACAAGACACATATGACATCGTATATTTTCCTCTTGACTTGAGATGACTGAATATTGATTATAAACCCTGACTTCTTATCTATGATCTTATACCGAGGAGAACCAAATGACATATGTATTAGAAGCAAGCAGGTTGATCTTTTATGTATTGTCATGTACACGACTACATTTATCTTCTTACTTGGGCCGGATAGTCATAGTATTGAATTTTATATTTTCCTCATAAGTTGAGACGATTGAACGTTGATTATAAAAAGAAAGGGAGAATCAATTATGTCCATAGTTTTATATTTTCCTCGCAAGGGAGAAGCAATTGACAACCTGTATTAAAAGCAAGCTGGTAGAATGTTTTAGTTCCCCTTTTTCCCCTTTTAACTTGTGCTTAGGGATTGACATGCTAGTGTCGCTTGATGCAGGAGAGATATTGAGCAGATTTCCAGCCTGCTTTCATTTGATGAGAGACCTCAAAAGAGACTGCAAAACTAAGGTAATTTTGCCAGTTCCTAGGCAGAACAGTAGTCTCAAACATAAAAAAACTTGTATACAAAGAACTGTTTGTTCTACTATCTCCATTTCTTGCTATTTGCTTGTTGATATTTAACTATTAGGTAGCAAGTGATTCCTTGCAGCTGAAGATTTAGAACCAGATCTTTGCTGTTCTTTTGCTTCATGTGCATTCCGGTATGTGGATCAATTCATGCAAAGGCTCATGTAAGCAAATAGACTGCCAATGGGTTTATCTTTTGGTAAAAAACAACCAATCTACTTTTTTGTACATAATGCATGAGTTCTTATTGCATTCCACAATGAGTATTTGGTCTTCCCAGTTCACATACCAAGTGTAGTCCGAAGGACTTTTGTGACGTGGCATAAATGACACCTAAAACTAACGTCTTTTTGTGTGAGACTTAAAGTAGTTAGTCATTAATCCTAATAAACGTATTATTGGGGTTTATATAGGTTAAAATATTGTATAGATAGCGAGGAGGGGTCTCTTATCAAATAGATGGTTTGAATTTGTCAGATCAATCTTTCATGTGGCAAAGATGCCCCTTTACAAAAGCCAATGAAGGGTTGTGCGACAGTGCAAAGTACCTTTTGCCTTATTTTAATAGATGAGAAAAAAATTGTTTCCTTTTGACTTGGTATTCACAATAATTTGCTTAGATATTCTAGGAACAATCAATTCGTGATTTGATATTTGCAAATCTTTAGGAACAAGCATCCCATTAGTAGATAATTTGCAAATCTTTAGGAACGATTTGTTTATGCCTTATTTTCACAAATATCACCCCACGGATTAGATTCTCATGTACGAATTAGTATATGACTTCATAAAAAGATCAATGATGGTTATGATTGAAGTGATTTTGATCGGAAAAGAAGTGATTCTGATCATAAAAGTCAAAATGGCTATGATGAAAAGTTGGTCACGACCAATGAACGGTTGGGGATCAATCAGTCGGTAGATAGACCGGTCACGATTGTTGGTTAGTTGCATCACATTATGACAGTAATTGTATCGATTGGATCGTGACCTTGGTTGGTTGAACGGTCGGTCGTTTGACCAAAGAAAGGTTGACCATGGTTAATGGTCAGGTATGTAGACCAAATGAGGAATAAAGCAAAAAATATCAGTCATAAATCTTATGACACGTGGCATAAGGATAAGAAGACGTGATTGACATCTATAATAATTGTCAAGTATATGATCGATGAGCGAGATGATAAATAGTTGCTCATTAGAATAACTGAGCTACATGAGACAAAAAGTGGAATTCAGGTATTAATTGTATGTGATAAGGGATATGCGGTATTATGGTTTCAAAGTAGTTATGGTAATTACTTTCACATGACACATCTTTGATAATTGTGACAGTATTTTTTAAAGCTTCAAAAGTAGTTATGACAATTACCTCCATCTATCATATATTGAAGATGAAACATGACAGAATGCTTTAAGGCTTTAATGTAGTTATGATATATACTTTCACATGACACATCTTGAAGATGATACATGACAGTATCTTTTAAAGCTTCAAAAGTAGTTTTACAACTACCTATATGTGGCAGAAGAAGCAAATTTCAAGTCAAAGAGTCAATTAGCTTTAAAAAGTATAAATAGAAGAGCCTGGAAACAAAGAAGAGCCCCATGGCACCCATCCAAAAAGCCCATCGACTATCCTTGCAGTTCAAACTCCCATGGGTATACTATTCTATTTTGCACTTTGAGAGAATTTCCGTAACTTCTCAACGTACACCAAGCAACTCCCCAGTATCGTAGGGCACTTCGGTCATTGGTTCGTTGAGCAAGCCCATAAGTAACTCATTGGGAAACCCTCGGCAGCCTATTCAGACTTGGATCGTGCACTCACGACAACATTGTGTCTCGTGACCAAACGGACAAGGTCCCCGCGGTTTTATCTATTCTCACAGGACACCTTTTGCAAGCTCGATTGTGCACCCACGACGCCTTCATGTCCCACAATCAACCCCAATTGGTTCTGTGAGGATGTGTTTACATTTCCACAGGACATATTCTTGGAAGCTTGATTGTGCACCCGCGGTACTTTCGTGTCCCACAATCAGCCCCAACAAGTTCTTGTAGTCTTGTTTAAATTGTTATTTGTTTTTCTTTTAGTTTAAAACTCTACTTGGGGCTATGTGTTTATTTTTCTATTCTAGTGCACCCGTGGAGTGTTGTTAACGTGTAAAATCAGTGTTTCCGGTTCAACACTCGAACCTTTGTAATTGTGAAACTCAACAATCACTTGATACCGATTCTAGTTACAATCGTTCACGAAAAGACCGATTCTAGTTACAATCGATCGACCCATATGGTTTAATTTATTGTACCTTTCTCCAAGTGAATTTATAAAAGTCCTGGCACGTCTGAACCCCTCAGTCACACGACCGAGAAATCACAATCGGCCAGGAGAGAGGTGAACTTTGCAAAAAAGCCCAACACAATCATACCATGAGTTTAATTTGCAAATCTGTAGAAGATACATGGAATGGTTGGCTACTTGCTTCTTCATTGGCTTAGTATATGTGGACTTGGTGTGGTTATGCAGAGTGTTGCAGTGCTAAGAATCTGCCAAATATTTTGGCTGAATGTAGTGTGATTCGTTCAGTACTTTTAAATATGCTCATGGTCTGGACTAGCTGTTGGATTGATTGACCGATAACCTGGCTAACAAAGTTGGTTAGGTCAACCCAAGCCAATGTGAGCTTTCAATCCGAGAAAAGACTAAACTGTTTGCTTTAAACCGAGACAATTGGGTTTTCTCTATTCTTTTTACTTTAATGTGTTTGTGATGATTTTCCATTGCGTAGGTTTCAATTGCCGTTGAACTGACGAACTTCTCACTTGTTTGGTTCACGGTCTGGTTCTTTCACTTTTTGTGTCAGCGAGTGTTATTTAAATTTCACATAAGGTGTATTTCATAAAAGAAACATATGAAGATTCTCACTTGTTTGATTCACGGTCTGGTTCTTTCACTTTTTGTGTCAGCGAGTGCTATTTAAATTTCACATAAGGTGTATTTCATAAAAGAAACATATGAAGATTGACTCAATTTTTGTCTTGATCTACAACTGAATAACATTGTCACATTACCTCTGTGCTTGAAATTGTAAATATTGGATTTTAGGGATGGGTTGACTTGGGGTCCCCCACTTAATGGGATGTCCATATTTGATTAGAAGTGTGGATGTGGATAACTCTCTCTTAATAAGATTAGGAGATAGAATCTTAGTTGGAGTTAAGTTGAGTCTTTTATAAGTAGAAGGCTCCTCTTCCCTATCAAAGAATTATTATTCACGTTTTTGGGAGTCCACCCCTAGAGAGCTCTCTCTTCTCTTCATTCCTTTTTCCTACAGAGATCTGGATTTACTATTGGGGTTTCATACAAAACCCTAGGTTGATTGAGTGTGGGTTCATTGTATGTGATTCTAGTAATTACATATTTCGACGTGGGACATTATCCGGATCGTTTACCACCTTCATTGGTATCAGAGCCACTGTGATACGTTTTCGTTGGATTGAGGTATGTCGAGAAACCTCGTCAAATCTGCAACCGAGTTGTTGCTTTTCTGTATAAATCCGCATCTGCATGCATGCGCACGCTTAGGTTGCTGCGCCTGTGCGCGCAACCTTTGCTACTGGGCTGTTCTGCCTGTGCGCGCGCTCCCTACAGCAGGGATGCTGCGCTAGGGCTGTCAGCGTGGGGTTGCGCACTGGGCCTGTGCGTTGGTCTGTCCACGCTGCTGCGATGGGCTGTTCATGTTGGACCTGCACACTAGGGCCTGCTGCGCTGGGCTACCCGTGTGCGGCTCGCGAGCTGGGTCTGCCTACTGGGCTTGCTGCGCTGGGCTGCCAGTGGGCTGGGCTGCCCATGCGTGGCCCGTACGCTGGGCCTACTGTGCTAGGCTGCCTGTGCGCGGCCTGCGTGCTGGACCTGTGCGTTGGGCTGCCCGTGCGCTGGGCTTGCTACATCGGGCTTCCCGTGCGTGGCCTGCGCGATAGGCTGGCACATGAGGCCTGCACGATGGGCTACCCGCGTGCGCCTGATGCGCTGGGCTGCCGTGCGAGGACTTGGGCTGGGCTTCCCATGTGCGCCTTCTGCTTCTAGCCTGCCGCACTCGACCCATTAGACCTTAAAATTCATTTCTATTTTGAATTTTGATATTAGGGTTTTATATCATGATTTAGAGATTATTTTATTTGCATGATTATATGAGGTTAACATGTGAATAATATCATGATTTAGAGATTATTTTATTTACATGATTATATGAGGTTAACATGTAAGTAATATCATGATTTAGAGATTTTTTATTTGCATAATTAAATGAGGTTAACATGTGAATAATATCATGATTTAAAGTTTATTTTATTTACTTGATTATATGAGTTTAACATGTGAATAATATCATGATTTAGAGTTTATTTATTTACATGATTATATGAGGTTAACATATGAATAATATTATGATTTAGAGTTTATTTTATTTGCATGACTATATGAGGTTAACATGTGAATAATATCATGATTTAAAGTTTATTTTATTTGCATGATTATATGAGGTTAACATTTAAATAATATCATAATTTAAGATTATCTGCGTGGTTATATGAGGTTAACATGTAAATAACATCCTTGTTGAAATTCTGTTATTTCCTAGAAGGATTTTATACATTATGGATTAAAAGTAATATTAAAATTTTATTGTATTGGTGATGATTATACATTACGACCTACGGTCTAGTGTATTTTTGATTTGATAAATAAGGTTAATTTTATTGTTTAGTCCTAAATAGTGATGCAAAATCAACAATGTGTGTATATGAGATGCTAAAGATATGTGCACTTTAATTGTAGTGATATGGCCGCTTAGAGTATAGTAGCTAATCTGAACAATGGTGAGAAATTGGATGGTAAGAACTATGACATATGACATAGGAAGAACCAATATCTCCTTGATGAGTCGGAGGCATTAGAGACTTTATCACATAGCCTAGATTGTCTTGAGGAGGGAACCACTGCCTAACATTGTAAAGATATGGAGGCCTATCAGGCTTGGGCCAATAAGGATCGTTGTGCACTATTTACTATGTTGAGTGGTATGCACAATGATCTTATTGGCGAATTCGAGGTCTATAAGACTGCACTTGAGATGTGGCACGCATTGTAAATCGTGTTTACTGGTACTTCGGCTACCAGATTACGTGTACTGACAATGAAGTTTGAGACCTACAAGATGGCTCCCAGCGTGATGATGGTTGAGCATCTTAGGAAGATGTCATCTATGATATGAGATCTGAAAGCCACAGGGAATTGCCTGACAGATGAGCAGCAGATTCTCGTTGTTCTGAGATCCATACCTGACTTGTGGGAGCACATGAAGCTCGCTATGATGTACAATGAGAACATTAAAACGTTCAACGATTTGTCGCATTATCTTAAGCTTGAGGCAGAGCGTCAGACTGCAAGGTCTATTAGCCCTGTGCTCTTAGCCAAACCGGTGAAGTACAGGACAACCAAGTCTTGGCGCAAGCGCAAGGGTAAGGCGCCCCAACAGGGGGAAACAACTGAGAAAATGCTCAAGGCAAACAAAGGTACCAAGCGCCCTAAAGAGAGAATCACAAAAGAAAGAGACATGTCCAAAGTAATTTGCTATAGCTAGTAGAAATATTTAGACTAGTTTTTTCCTTTATTTTCAGTAGAGATTGCGTTTCCATTTCTTTAGAGTCAGTTTTATATGGTAAGAGATTTATTTCTGATGGTCTATTTAAACTTGATAGTGATAATTCAAGTGTTGCAAATTTGGTTTCTAATTTGACTTCCTATGATGATGATATTATTTCTGACTCATTGCGATGGCATGCTAGACTAGGTCACATAGGGATAGAGAGGATGAACTGATTGGCTAAAGCATGTCTACTAAGATCACTTGCCAAGGTTTAGTTACCCGTTTGTGAGCATTGTTTGGCCTGTAAGTCATGTAGGAAACCATTTGGTAAGGCAGTGAGAGCAAACGTTCATTTAGAGTGAGTCCATTTTGACATATGTGGACCACTCAATGTTAGGACCTGACAGGGAGATTCTTATTTCATCACATTCATCGATGATTACACGCGATACGGTTATGTATACTTGATATCCCACAAGTCGGAAGCATAAGATTGCTTTAGACAATTTGTAGCGGAAGACGAGAACCAATTGGATTGACACATGAAGTGTCTCCGTACCGATAGAGGACGCGAATATTTATTTGATTTGTTTCTAGAGTTCTGTGAAGAAAAAGGGAATCTGTATGAAATTAACGATCCCAGACACATCTCAGCAGAATGGTGTTGCAGAGAGAAGGAGCCGTATTTGTTAGACATGGTGAGGTCGATGATGGCGCATGCGTCTCTACCCATTAGTTTTTGTGGAGACGCACTTATGACTGTAGCGTACATCTTAAACTGTGTCCTTACAAAGTCAGTTCCTAGCACGCCATACTAGTTATAGACAGGAAGTGTCACATCCCAAATTTAAATAAATTCACTTTGAATCCCTTAAATTTCAGACATGACTCTCATTTCAATTCTCCAATTGGTAAGGGTTGTAGTAACCCCGCTGGTCTTTGATGTCCAGCCTTCACTTATTGGCATGTGACGCACTTAGCTACAAACTTCTCAATTTGTTTCTTCATCCTTCTCCACCAATACTGCCTTCTCAAATCGTGGTACATTTTCGTCCTTCTGGGATGAATTGAATAGTGTGAGCGGTGCGCTTCCTCGAAAATTTCGTCCTCGATCTCCTTGTCATCAGGCACACAAAGTCATCCCTTGTACTTAATGGTTCCATCTTCCTCCTTGGTCCAATCCGTGCTTTCAGCATCATCGGCTAACTCTTACATCTACTTCTCTTTGGCTTGGAGTTCAACAATTCTTGCATTCAATGTTGGCTTAGTGAGGATGTTGTACAGCTTCACACCCTTCTTTTCTTCTTTGATCTCCACGTTCATCTCAGTAAGTGCCTCGTACATAAGCCACTCTTGAACCATCATATGTGCCACCATGCTGCGAGGTTTCCGACTTAACTCGTCGCCACCACATTAGCTTTGTCGGGGTGGTACTGCAATGAGAAGTCGTAATCGTTTACGAGCTCCATGCACCTTCTTTGTCGCATGTTCAAGTCCTTTTGTGAGAAAAGGTACTGCAGGCTCTTGTGGCTTGAAAAGACTTCAAAAGTTTCGCTGTAAAGATGATGCCTCCATGATTTCAGTGCGAAGATGACTATTGCGAGTTCCAGGTCGCGTATAGGATAGTTTCGTTCATACGTCTTGAGTTATCCCGAGGCATATGCGATCACCTTCCTTTCTTGCATTAGGACAGAACCAAGTCCTAACAATGATGCATTCGCATAGATGACAAACTTCACACCGCTAACCGGAATGGCTAAAACGGGTGCTGAAGTGAGTTTCTCCTTAAGTTCCAAAAAAGCTTGCTGGCATGCTTCATTCCATTCAAGCTTAGTCTCCTTCTTTGTAAGCTTTGTTAATGGTGTGGCAATACGGGAGAAACCTTCAATGAACCGTCGGTAGTATCCGGCTAGTCCAAGGAAGCTTCTTACTTCTGAATTATTTTTGGGCTGTTCCCAATCTTATACCGCCTTTACCTTATTTGAGTCTACTGTAATTCCATCCTTAGACACCACGTGTCCTAGGAATTTGACATCCTCTCTCCAGAATTCACACTTCGAGAATTTGGCATACAAACTGTGATTTTCCGAAGTCTGTAAGGTGAGTTTCAGATGCTCCTTATGCTCCTCCTTGGTTTGAGAGTAAACCAAGATGTCATCCACGAACACAACTACTAACTTGTCGAGGTAGGGTCTGAAAATCAATTGCATCATGTCCATGAATGCTGCTAGTGCATTGGTCAATCCAAACGGCATGATGATGAATTCGAAGTGACCATATCTCGTTCAGAATGCTATTTTCGAAATGTCCTCCTTAATTAGTAGCTGATGGTACCCGGTTCTAAGAATTATCTTGGAGAAGTATGTGGCTCCCTTCAGTTGATCAAACAAATCTTCAATCCGTGGCAGTGGGTACTTGTTCTTCACAGTCCCTTGGTTCAGGTTTCGGTAGTCAATACACAATCGTAGTGAACCGTCCTTCTTCTTTACAAACAGTATGGGTGCTCCCCACGGGGATGGGCTTGTTCTGATGAACTTGAGTGCGAGTAAGTTGTTCAGCTGAGTCCTTAAGTCCTTCAGTTTGGTTGGTGCCATACGGTAGGTCGGCAATGCAATGGCGTTCGCTTCGGCTGTTAAGTTTATACATAATTCTACTTTCCTCTTGGGAGGTAATTCCGGTATGTCTTGGAAAATGCTTCCAAATTGATACACGACAAGGATTTGTTCCCAGCCTCTCTTCTCATCTATAGACCATAAATCCAAACATGCCAAATAGTTTGACACTCTAGATTTTGATCCATCTACCCTTACAATCATACCCTTAGGTGTTTTAACGTGAATTACTTGGTTATGGCAGTCTATTTGCACATGATGTGCAATTAGCCAATCCATACTCAAAATTACGTCAAAATTATGCATGTCTAGCACAATTAGATCGAATGGTATTGTGACCTCACCTACGGTTAATAGAAAAGAATCGCATACCTTCCCTAAGTATGCTGTCCCACCAACCTGATTTGCCACTACATGACTCTTCTCTAACTCCTTCAAAGGTAAATTTAAACAATATACTAGTAACTGAGCTATGAAAGAGTGTGACGCTCCAGTATCGAAAAGAACTGTAACAACCTGAATTTTCATAAAACTATAACTTAAGAACTTAAGGTTAAAATAGTAATTTGGCAGATTAGTGATTTAATCTCATTAATTTATATGGATTAAAATTAATTAGGTCCTTAATCTTATTAAAATATTTAGAAATCTTTAAGTCACCTAAAACTGATCAGGTTAACCAAAAAGACTTAGGATGTAATTCGGGTCAGATAACTGGACGTAGCAGATAAATAGGAAATAAAGTCAATTACTAAGATAATAATCAGTTTAGAAAAATTGGTAGACCCATTTTTTAACCCTAAACCTAATCTCGCAATTAGAAGTTAATTAGGATGTAAATCGAAAATTATAGAGCTAGAAACCTGGTTTTGCCCTTATGGCTATTTTAATATTACGAGTATCCCCTTAGCCTATAAATAGGACTATTAACCTCATAACCCTCATTTCTCTTTCTTTCTCTCAACTCTCTTTTCTATCTGGAGCTCTTGGAGAAAAAGGAAGACCCAGATCCCCGAATGCACAATGGACCTCCTCGGACTCGACCTGGCATGGAGGAGCAACTCCGGACTCGACCCGGCAACACCCCAAGTTGAGTATTCTATCAATGTCTTGCGTATTTACTTTTATTTCTTCATTGTGAGCATGGAGGAAGAATGTATGTGGATGTGTTCTCCCTTCCCCCATGATTTGGTTGTTGTTTTGAGGATTTGGGGATCAAATCCCATGCCCTAGACTACCCGTTCCACTTGGGCGACTTGTACGGCCCGGATTATCGAAAACTACTTTCCTAGGGTTTGGATTTTGGATGTTTAATGGATCTCCATGTAGACCATTTATTTTTGGCTTAGAAACCTCATTGGAGCCCCTTTAGGGGGATGTTTGAGTTTTGGGTGATTTCCGCTAAAAAGCACTTCGGATTGCATGATCCTGAGCTTCAGCGACCTCCCCAGTTCGCTGGAGAGTGCGCTGGCACTTTTAGTAACTACATTTTTTTAGTTTCAGCGACATCCCTCGGTTCGCCAACAACCCCTCAGCGACCGCCCCGGTTAGCCGAGATAGCCGCCGAATGACAGAGGACCCTTCCAGCTTAATGAAAAGGTCGCCGACCCCCTTTTTGGTGCGCCAAGACCAATTTAGTTTACTGATGACCCAACCGAACCCTTTCTCGGTTCGCCGAGACCTCGCCGAGGCCCCATATTGGTCCTCTGTTTGGGTTTTTGACCTTGGACATCCGTCTTACCTGTACCCTAGTGCATTAACACACTCTTGGAGTTCGTGGACTTGCCCAAATCTCGGTGACCCTTCACTTAACGTTTAGTCACCTTGAATTAGCCTTGTAGCATGAGCTCTCAGGGAACTCATGTGATTAACTCCTAAACTTACCCCCTTATATTCCATACCTTCATTTGTGTGGGTGATAGTATAAAATTGCTTCATATGCTGCTTATAGATGCATTATTAGTATATGTGAATGGTCTAGTGTGACATTTGAATGCATGAACTTGACCTGTTAATGGTTTAGTTACTTCAGTGTTATTATTTAGTATTATTATTGCCCTAGATTGAAACTCAATGCATATGCTCCTTGCTCTTGTTCCTTGTGAGTTATATTCATGTATTCTTTAATTATGAGTGTGAGATTATGAATCATGATGTTGAAGGAATCGTTTGAGGATTGACCATACATACTGTACACTGAAATTGAATGATTAGCTAATGTGCACCTTTCCACTTGCACAACATTGGCTCGAGACCATAGCTTGGCCAAGAGAAATACCTTGTTATCCGAGACCACACGTTTGTATTTCGTGATTGAAATGAGAGATATGAAACCCACATCTAGTGAGGAGATTGGCAAGGATGAGTTGAGGGATTAGCTACCCCATTAGACTGTCTTATCGCCTAATTGTTTTGTACCTTGGGTGTGATATCATCGAGAGAGAGACCTCTGTATTATGTCAAGTGTTCATGGTGTCCCGAGGGATATCGCACGTGGGTGCAAGTCTCGGTACACAGTACCACTGATCAAAAATAAGGTGGGGCGATTGTGAGTCTTAGGTCGAAAGCCCTTAAAACTATGTTGTACATATAGAATAGTCCTATTTCGTATACAGCCGTTATGACGGGGGATGATTTCAGGTTGTTGGAACATCTTGTGGTGAATTCAGGTTACTGGGACACCCCGGATTTAGAGACTGGATCAGGGGGAAACATGTCACATTGACATTCTGACAGAGCTGCATTTTGCATTGCATACTAGACTGTTTGTTAGCTCACCTTGGTGATTATTGTACATAGGCGCACAACATGCATACTAACTAATTGACCGCATGCATTTTCACTAAGATTAAAATCCTATGCACAACCATTATTTTTGTCACATGGACGCACACTACCTTGCACTTTTCTTTATAATGTTGGAGTATGAGTAAATACCTTGCATTGAAGGATTTCTCATCCGGGCTTTCCAGTTGATGTATGTTGTAATTACTCTTTTCAGGTCTTGGAGCTTGTTCGCGCAGAGAGAGAACTTGGTTTGGGGATAGATCAACAGTACCAAGTGTAGGATTAGACTTAGATTTTCTCATGTTAATCTTGTAATAGATTAGTTCTTTTATTTTAGTTACTTATATCGTACTAGAACTCTGCTTCCGCTTTCACTTATGTTTTGATCTTGCTTTCCACTCCAGTAGTGATATGGGGTGAGAGTTGCGACTTAAGCCTGAAAATCTCAGAGTTGGAAATTTCTGGTTCGGGTCGTGACAAGTTGGTATCAAAGCTTAAGCTACTAGGATGAAGTCTTTGCTAAGTATAATGGGTTGTCACATTATTAAAGGACGTGATGATCAAAGGATTATGTTTTGTTGTTGAATTTATTTAAAGTACTTAGAACTCTAACACTAACTAATTTTCACGATTTAAGGTCAATGTAGTTGCAAATGCATTGGACTGAGAATACTTGAGAATTAGGTAGGAATTAGACTTATATTTAATAAAAAGACGAATAAGGTATAACTATTTATATCTCGTCATGATTATTATAATATATAACATTTTATATAATCACACCAAGTTGCTGTTTGTATCTAAGTCTGGTGAAGTCACTATTCGTGCCAGGTCCGGACCGAGACCCATGTTCTAATGAATCTAAGCTTTCGTCTAATTAATCTTTAAAACTTTGTTTGGATGATTTGATGTGATGTTTTGACTGTTTATATCTTGATAAATATCGTAGTTTTAAATTCTTTATTTGCTCTTCTTGGTAACCTTCGTGGTGACCCTCTTATCCTCCTTCCGAGGGTACTCCTTGGATGTTTTAATTGCTTTTCTGTAGTAGTGTTTTCCTTTCTGCACGTTTTTGGGTTTTCTTCTCACAGTGTATAAAATTTTAGTTTTTGTTTTTATATGCGTGTTTTGTTGGGTAGCTTGTGTTGGCCCGTCCCTTTTTCAGTATAATCATACATTATGTTTTCCCTATGTAAAATTTTTGAGATTTCTATATCCCGTGTTGTTTTTATTTCTATGTCCTTATAAACCAAACAACTTACTTTTGATTTCATTTCTCATCTCGTCTTTAATACTTAAGAATTTTTCTTTTTTATTATTTCGATTTTGTTCGTATGTCCACGACCACTACTACTATTTTCTCAGCATTTTGTGCTCACATTCATTTTCAACTTTTCATTTATTCCATTGTTCATTACACATCTTTTCAAACAACATTGTGAACCCCACACGTCGTTTTTCTATATCTATGTAAATATACGCATTCCTTATTCCCTTATACAAATCTTTGATAGCCACACCTATATTATATACCTCTTTTTACATTCATCTTATCTAGGTACATGAATTTTTCATGCCAATATTTTACTAAATCTCTTCTCAACTGCACCTTCTTATTTTAGTACACTGATTTTTAACATCCATATTTAAATGTTATCAATCACTCACTGCATTATTTTCTCAATGTGCATATGTTTTTCATACTAATATGGTACTACGTATTTTCCTCGATCTCATTTTCCTACATTACGTATTACTTATGTCATCGTCTATTTTATTTACCAGACTATTAGTCATTTTCTTTTCCAGCATGCTTTGGTTTTCTCCCTACATTATATACTAGATTTCAATTTCTTGTTTGACGTATAAATGTTTATTTAGTAGTTTGTACTAGATATTTTCTTTCCAGTATAACCGTTGTTATTTCTACTTTTACTTATAGTACTTGTACTTGTTTTGGGTGTACGCTTCAACCTTTTCTCTAGTGTATAAGGTTGAATGTTTTCCCCACTTGTAATGTTTAATTATTTTGGTGGATTTTGTCGCCTTGTTTTCGTATCCCTAGATTTCTAATTCATGTTTTTGTTTTCAACCTTTTAGCCGTTTAGTACTCCTTAGATTAATTTCGAGGATGAAATTCTTTTAAGGAGGGTAGGATGTAACAACCTGAATTTTCATAAAACTATAACTTCAGAACTTTAGGGTAAAATAGTACTTTGGCAGATTAGTGATTTAATCTCATTAATTTATTTGGATTAAAATTAATTAGGTCCTTAATCTTATTAAAATATTTAGAAACCTTTAAGTCACCTAAAACTGATCAAGTTAACCAAAAAGACATAGGATGTAATTCGGGCCAGATAACTGGACGTAGCAGATAAATAGGAAATAAACTCAATTACTAAGATAATAATTAGTTTAGACAAATTGGTATATAGAAAAGGCCTTGGTTCTCCGGTTCAACCACCGGTCCAAGCATACACGCATCATCACACGAAAATGCAAATAAAATACAATCTAACCATGCGATTTGAATTCTGAAAATACCGATCGTCTTGAAATTCAAATACGCATATAACCATACACATAGATCGAATATCACACATAAAATAGTCATAAATATGTGCCACTGTACCTTGTGAATGTGTGCCACATGTGCAAAAGTGTATGGATCACTATATATATATACGAGTGCATGCAATGTCTTTCTTACAAGCGGTTCTTTCTTGCCTTTCCTCCCTCGTTACTATAGTTCTTTTGCATTCTGCATGGCCATGACTCCAGGGTACCAACCTGATATTGTCTTTGGCTTCAAAGTATTGAATTCGTTGCGCTATCATTTAAGAGAGGGCAACTTGAGTGTCGACTGCCTCCTGAGTCATTGATCGGAGGACATGGCGGAGCATTGTCGCAGGATTTGTGTAAGTTTCTACGTGTACCCAGAACTTTTTGAGGAGTTGCCGCTGCCTGCTCTGGTCTTTGGTAGTCAGGTCGAGTGGGCCGAAATCATGGCTTTCCTCTAGGAGGTCACCTGTCTTCCTAGCGAGGCGAGCGTTGAGGAGCTCGTATTAGTCGTCTGTCATGCTCGTTGCCTCATTCACCCGAGCCTCTTCAACTGCCTTTGGTTGTTGGACGCTTTACTAGCTTGCTTTGTTAGCTTCGTGGTCGGGTATTACCTCGTTGCCATAAGGGAATGCGGGTTGGACGCCGCCCTCGGGTTGTGGTGTACCCATCCTTCGTGGTCTGCTAATAGGGAAAGGCGCACTGAGCTCGAGGCACTTCGTTTTTTGATGCGGGCGAAGGCGTGTCCCTCAAACGGAGATGAGTTCGGGAAGCTCTCATCACAGCATTGGGGAGGGATAGATGAGCTTTGGGAGCGCGAGAAGCCGAATGAGGATGCCATGCATTTCCTGGAGGGTAATGCAGAGATTTTATATTCTCGCCATCGCATGTTGTTGGAGAAGATAGAGCTGGCAAATGGTTTCTTCCGTCCCTATGACATTGACTTATGGTTTTATTTGTAGAGGGCCATGTTCCCTCTCTCTCTCTCTGTTTTATTTTTGTTCATACTTGTTCCCTGCCTACCCGCCTTTCGATCGATGAGAGTCAGCGGGTGGTCTTATTTGTCACTGTACTGTGACTTCTGTAATGAATGGATATATTTTCGTTTACGTCTCCGTTGAGTACTTGCATGACTGTTGGCTCTATTTTCTGTGTTGACTTTGACATTCGAGTAGTTGTTGATTCGTGGTAGTCGGACTGTTGCTCCATTAATGCTATACAATGATATCTTCATTGAATCATGCGTGCACTGCGACTTTATTTAGTGTTGAACTCTTGCTGGTCACCGCACATTCCCATTGGCATGTCTGTGAACCTTGCGAAGGAGGATGTCTGGTGAGAACCTGATGGTTTCTCGTAGAGCTGAGTCTCTCCACACTTTGCAGGAACTTCACACTGAGGGCATTTATCTTTGGCACGAATTGAGCAGCGTTGGGGTCCGACTTTTACCCATCCTGCCAACGAGGTTGAACTGAAGAAGGCTGTAACAGAGGTGATGCTTCCTGAGTTATATTTGGCATTCCTGTTCACCTTGCCCTTCTTTAGAGATAAATGGCCATCCAGGTAAAGCCAATGTAGTGGCCGATGCACTGAGCCGAAAGCCAAAGAATCTTCTAGCACACTTAATGATTCAAGAATGGACCTTGTTAGAAGCATTCTCCGATGTGGGTGTTTGGGTAGAGACTGGTAGTGAAAGAGCAAGGCTATTCACTTTGACTATTCAGAACGATTTGAAAGATCGTATTTGTTTGGCTCAACAGAAAGATGAATGGTTGCAAATG